>JAODAL010042453.1:0-34811 GCA_025379985.1 Phyllomedusa bahiana | reverse complement strand
GTCGAAATTTTTTTTAAACCTCCCAGCCATGTACAGTAAACAATCCAAATTATCGGGAAAACCCCAAAACCCCAAGCCAGTGTGGAAAACCCCAAATCTACGGGACGGGAAAAAAAGGGGCCCTTTAAAGAATGTTAAGGGCCTTTCTTTGATAGAGACCCGAAACCCAAATACCTTTTTCCCCAGACCTGCAGGAGAAATTTTTTTAAATTCCTAATTCCCATTTTCCTAATTAAATTCCCAAACTTTTTAAGTTTTTAACTAAAGGGTGGTGCGGAGAGCTAAATTTTCCCGTTGAACAAGTTTGCCCCCTAATTTCGGACCCAAACTCTGGTTTTACCCCCCTGTCCATGCCTATGTTAGACTAGGGGAAAACCGGATTTGGGTTTTCCTGGGGGGAAACAGTTTTTCCTTCCTTTTGGGAAAAAGGGCTTTTCCCCAAACATTGGGGGGGAGACCGTAGTTTTTAATGGATTTCAAAGATATCCCAAAGCGGGGTTCAATGAGGGATGGGGGGAGACAAACTTCGGGTTTTTAAAATCATTGGGCCATTTAGGGTTTTAAAAACACCCCCCCCTCACCCCCGGGCCGCACACGGGAAAGGGTTTTCATTCCCAAGTGTTCCCCCCCGGAAAAGTGATCTTTCAAAAGGGAAAATTTTGGAAAATCCCCTGCATTAAAAACCCTTCGGGAAGGGGTTACTCCGGGTCCTAATGGAAAAGGGGCGAAATAGACTAATCCTGCCCCCGGGGAAACTTAAACTATTCCATGACTTAACAATTATTCCTGCACACCATTCTTTTAAAACACATAATCCTCCTTCAGCAAAAAAAATGCCTCTAAGAAATTGTCTAGAACCTTATCCCCCAGGGTTTCCCCTGAATTTTGGGGGTTTTAAAAATTTAAAAGGAATTAAAAAGGGGTGGGAAGGGGAGCTAGTAAAAAATCCATAAAAACTGAAAAATTTTTTACAAAAAGGAATTTTTTTTAATCTTTCATTTTTTTAAAAAGGGGGAAAAGCCCTCCCTGGGACACCCTTTAAGTCTACCTAATGGAAAATTTGGGAGGGAAAATTGGTGGTACTTTGGGGAAAAATTTAAAAGATTTGAAGGGGGTGAGAGAAGGGGGAGAAAAAACCCCCGCAAAAGGCTAGGCCCCCCGTTTTAAAAAAACGGGGTCTGAAACCCCCGGGGGTTTTAAGGAAAAAGGCCCCAATGCATTACCCTTTTTTCCCTTTGGGCAAGCGGGGGCTACATAAGTATCCGCATTCAAGTAAATATGGGCTCATGGTCAACTAATTTTTTTTTTTTTTTTCATATTGTTTTTGTTTCTTGTTTCCCAAATTTTTCTTGTTTTTTTGTTTCAAAATTTTAAATTTTTGGGACTCAGGTGTTTTATTGAAACCCAAAAAAACCCCATTTAAAATTGGAACCCCCAAAATTTTTCGATTTTCTGTATGTATTTTCTCCCAGGGGTAAACGACCCTACAAGGGAAAGGGACGATCTCCTTAAACATGGACAAAACCCAAAAAGACAGCCCCGAGGCTATAAAAAGACTCTCCATGCACTGGGTTTTAAGCCTATATTTAAAACCCCATTGCAGCAATTGGGTTTTTTAAAGGACAATTGGGGAAAGAAGGCAAAAAGTCGGGATTGGTGAGGGAAAGATTCCCTTTTCCTTTTTTTTGTTTTGCTGACACCATTAAGGGTTTTAAAAAACCCAAAAAAAACATTTTAAAAAAAAAAATTTGTTTTTAAAAGTTATCCAATTTTTGGAAAAGTCATAACTTTATACTTTTCTGTAAATTTGATTACAAGACTTTTTTTTGCAAATGAGTTTATTTACATTTTTTACCAAATTTTTGGGGTTTATCAGGGCACTTTGGGTTCAAAATAAGAAGGTTTTTTGAAGATGAAAAAAACAGGCCCAAACTTTTTCAGGGTAAAAAAGATAAAACAGTATTTGAAGGTGAGCTTTTTTAAAAAGTACAACTCCCTTTTTCAACATGGGTTATAACACCAAGTCTGAAAAAGGGAGCTAGTACTCTTTAAAGCCACCATCAATTACCCCCCCTTACCTAAAAAGGAAACGCCTGATTTTTTCACTCTTCTACTACCCTTTTTTATGGCCCAACAAAGGAACCCAAAAATTTGCAAATATGAAGCTTTTGGGAGACAGAATGAACAAAATACAGCAATCCTGGGAGTGTTTTTTTATTTTTATTTTTTACAGCTGTCACCATGTGGTATAAATGATGTATTAACTGTACTCAGCAGGTTGATAAGATTATAGCGATACCAAATGTACATTTTTTTAATGTTGTACTGGTTTTACACAACAAAAAACACTTTTAAATAAAAATTAAAACAAGTTTTGCAAAGTCTGAGAGCCATAACACTTATTTTTCTTTAAATGGAGTTAGGTAAGGGCTTTTTTTTGCAGGTTGAGTTAACATTTTATTGGTATCATTGTTGCGTGGACATGAATTTTTGAACTCCTTTCAATTAGTTTTTTAGGAAGCAGAATGAAAAAATACAGTACATTCTGATAGTGTTTTTTTTAATCTTTTACAGCGCTCACTGTGCAGTATTTGTGACATTTTTACTCCATGGGTCGATTAGATAATGTTGTAGCACTTTGAAAAACAAACTTTTTATTGAAAGCAAACTTTTTATTGTGTAAAAGACTATTTATGCATTGCTATCTTCATAACTATTTAATTTTTCCGTATATGCAGCTGTGTTTTTTTTTTTGCAGGATGCACTGACGTTTTTATTGGTACCACTTTATGCTATAGAATAAGTCGTTACGTATGCGACCATACCATATATGTGTACTTTTTTAATTTTGATCTTTTTTGGGGTGATTGGCATTTATAATGGGGAAAGGACGATGTGTGTTCTTACTTAATTTTTTGTTTCACTTTTTTTACTTTGTTTTATTTTTCACAGACTTGACTCAGCGATCTGTAGATTGCAGTTATAACACCTAGCAGTACATGTCTGGGTGCCGATTGGAGGGAGAAATGGTGTACAGCACCATTTCTCATTCAGTAAGACACCTCACCCATGATGCCACAGCATCTAAATGGTTAAACAGCAAGGGGCAGTGCTGGTTCCATTCCCTACCACCAGCAGGAGCAAATTGCAGCTGACACCCGCCTCCTATTTAGTGGACATACTGAGTAAGCACACTACATAGGACCTTACTGGCATAATGATGTACCTGTACGTCAAATGTTGGTAAGGGGTTAAAAACATTAAAAAAAATTCTTACAAACTGAAGTTCAGAAAAGTGTTACCTGAGGGAAGTGTAACTGCTTTATAAATAATATTTATCATTTTAATTTAATTAAATCTTCAATATCTCAGAGAATGATTAATTGTGGCCAGATAATAGAAGTATTTATGCTGAGTTTTGTCATGATGAAATTATAAAATGTTATTTTTGTTTTGTTTTTTTTAAGATTTCCAAGGTGCAGAAGATAATTAAACTTCTAGCTGTGCCATTAAATCTCACAGGGCAGTTAATCCATCCCAAACTAAGAAATAACCCAAGGGATTTATAAGGGACTGTTTTTGAAGACATTCTTAGCACCCTAATTAACCATCTTTAGAAATTAGTCACGTGTGTTCTTTATGATACAGCCATTGTTCTTGTGATCACAATGTGTGAAGCCAGTACTCAGAGTTTGTATACTATCTTGGCTAGTATGTGCTAAGCTGTAGTCTATTTTAGTGTAAGAGTAATTTTTATCACTGTCCTTTTGTGTTGTACCTGAATTTTCTTTTTTGTGAAGTGATGTTGAATCAACACCTATGTCTCTTAGAGTATGGGCAGCAATATAAGTGTCATTAGTCAAATATTATCACTAGTGCCGACTACTATAAATTCATTATTTGACATCAAATTTCATGGGTTTCAATTATATATGGGCACAATTTGCATAAAAAACTGACAAAATTACAGATTAGTAACAGTGGTGTAATTAATATAAGTTGTAGATTGTTCCATTTATAACTGGGTACAAATTGTCATAATAAGCTGACAAAATAACGGATGTATAATTATTATCATTTGTGTATTTTCCCAAATGAAACATTGCTTATGGTGAACAAATCACTACAATGAGCAGACAAAATGACTGATCAGTCGTTATCAGTAATATACTGCAATAATTTTGACGTACATTCTCTCATTTATCTTTTTGTCCTCTTTTTTTCTACTTCCACTATCAATTTACTCTTTTGCCTCTTCTGTCCTTGTTCAAAATTGTTTCATTTTCTTCAAATCACTCCTCCTCTAAATTTCTACATTTAAATTACATTTCTAAATTAGTTAATTTTTTTTCAAGTTGTGTTGTCTTCAGTCCAAAAATGTAGGTCTGTGTTCCTGTGTGCATTTGAAAACATTAATCTGGCTTTTATATGTTTCTTTTGGAGTAATGGTTTCTTCCTGGCAGAGTGGCCTTTCACCCCATGTTGATACAGTACTTGTTTCACTGTGGATAATGACACAATCTTACCAACTTCTGCCAGCATCTCCACAAGGTCTTTTGCTTTTTTTTTTGGGTTGAAAGGCACATGTCATCTCTGCACGTTCATCTCTGAGACACAGAGCCTGTATCCTTCCTGAGCGGTATGATGGCTGGACATTCCCATCTTGTTTATACTTTCCTATAATTGTTTTTATAGATGAACGAGGCATTCAGGTATCTGGAAATTGCACCCAAGGATGATCCAGACTTGTGCAAATCTACAATTCTCTTCCTGATTTCTTGGCTGATTTCTTTAGACTTACCCATGATGTTACACATGGAAGCAGTGTGTTTCTGGTTTGCTTTAAAAATACATCCACAGGTGTGTCTCTAATTTACTCAGAAGTTGCCAATAAACCTATCAGAAGCTTCCAAAGACATGACATCATCATATAGACTGCCCCAAAATGTTTAAAGGCATAGTAATCCTAATGTATGTAAACGTTTGACTTTGCAGACAGTAATAAAAATGCCTTAAAAAATTATCTCGCTCTCATTCTGGCATTTGGCAAATAGAAATAATTTTGGTAATTCTAATTGACCTAAAACGGGTAAGGTTTATTCTGATTTCATGTCAGATAGTGAGAAATACATGCATATTGGTCTTTTTATATAGTGTATGTAAACTTCTGGTTTCAACTGTATATTATTAAGGAGCCCAAATTTCTTAGTTAAGAATGGCAGTGATATCTATTGAGTTTCTACGATGGTTTGTCCTAGAGTCCATACCATATGGTGCATAAACTCATGTGGACTACAGATATATTACTATTAGCTGAGTGTAGCATTTCTTCATACACTCTACACAGTTTGACCATGTGGAGAACAATTTGGTTCTAACACAAACTTCAGACTAACCCATCAAACATGATAGAAAATCCTAGGCTCTTTTGGGATTCATCTAGACAGATTGTACTTGATGGATACAAAATCATCTAATGAGATTGTAACATTTAGGTCTCGGTTTTGTTAACTAACCACAGAAAAACTTTCTGAAAAGGATAATATTTAGAGATGGGTGAATTTCTCAAAAATTCAATTCGCCGACTTCGCCGAATTTTCCGACAAAATTTGTTTCGGTCCGAATTACTTCGGGACGAATCGCGTTGAAAAACAGCTATTTCCAGGCTGCACAGAGCCTGCAGGGTGCTGTATAACGTTGTGCCATGCTTAATTATGCAAAGGGTGCTTGGTTTGGTCTTCATACAATGCTGTGTTTTAGTATGACGCGCACATAACTGCCGCCGCTAATAGAATGGCTTCACTCTAAAATTCCCTGGGCACTTAAGAGGGCAAAACTGACCAAAAAACTGAAGCGGGAATGCAGCCTGATAAAGTCATGGCAGCGCCAGCTGGAAAAAAACAAGCTGAGGGCTAAGATCCTACGATAGCGTCAAAGAACACAGTAGTAGGTTACTGGAGCCGCCACAGATCGCAGCACAGTAAGGGGACGTCACAGCAGGAGTCACCCTGCAAGGCCACAGCATCCGGTATCATCTTGCGGCCATGTGTTGACCACACACTAGGTCATATACTTTCTCCCAGATGACATCTGACAACCCCAGCCAAGAGTTGGTGGGTTTGACACACACAACCCCTAGTTGGCATGGCCCGGGAGCAGGTGAGGGGCTCTCACCTGTCCTCAACCCACCTCTTTCCTGTTCGCTTCCCACAGCCAGAGAACTACTATGTGCTGTGGCCTCTGCGCCACTATACAGTGAGGACCAACTATTTGAGGACAGTGGGCAGCAAAGAGGTGGGGAAGACATCCGCTGCTTCTTGCAGAAGCGGGCAAATAGTGATGAGGAGAGTTGCAATGGGGGGTTATGTTGCGAGCGGTCAGGCTTTGTACAGCGACACCGTTGAGGAGGACGGCGGTGACAGGCAAACACTAATCGATGTAGCCGATCGCACTTGGGAGCCGGGTGAAGCAAGCAAGGCTGGGACAAGGTATTCTGGTGCCCTAGTTAAACAAGGCATAAAGTGCCCCCCAAATGAAATATTCAGCCCACTCCATGCCTCCTTGTGCCCCCTTTTCTCCCTGGGATGAAGTGGCGCCCTACGCGGTCGCCTACCCTCGACTACCCATTGTCCCGGCCCTGGAAGCATTCCATTTTCTCTACATTAAGTTTTAGGAGATGGGAGGAGAAGAAGGAGGATTTGGACGACAGACAATCTGGGATCTTGGACAGTAGAGAGTTAATGTCTGGGCCGGAGATGTAAAGTTGGGTGTCATCAGCATACTGGTGGTTTTGAAAGCCATGTGATGCTATGAGCTGACCCAGACCAACAGTGTACAAGGGCTTCATCATTATCATTGGGAGAAGAGAGCAGCAGCTTGCGTGTCAGGCAGTGCCGCAGCCCTTAAGTCGGTAGTGTGGCCGGGAGTCAGCAGGGTGGCAGCAGTGCGAGGTTGGGAGCCAAACGGCCACGATTTAGACCGCCCACTTTGCAGGTCCCAGAAATTAGAGGCACAGGGGCTCACCGGGTCAGCAGTGGTAACAGTCAGTCAGTGCAGCTCTTTGGTGGTAAAATCACCTACTTGACGGTGTGGCATTTTTTTTGCTAAGACACTAGAGGAGGCTAACATGGCTATATGTCGAATCTGTGGCCAGAAAGTAAAGCGTGACCAGGGACCTAACGTTGGCACCACGGCCCTGCATCAACATCATGCAGTGTCACCATACATGTTTTAGATGTGGTGGTCCATCCTGTCCCAACAGCAGCAGCACCCAGTGGCACGCTTCCCATTTCAGGCTTCACCACCTCTGCCGAAGACAACTCCCTGTCTATTACATCATCTACCGGTCCAGATACTCCTGCTCCTCGGCACTCATGGTGCCAGCAGTCGTTCACTGAGACGATTGCCAAGAGACAGCAGTATGCATCTAGCCATCCCTAAGTGCAGAAGCTGACCGTGCTCCTGTCCAAGTTGGTGGTACTGCAGTCCCTCCCTTTTCAAGTGGTGGACTCTGCACCATTCAAAGAACTGGCCAGGAAACTTGACATTCACTTCTGCCATTGTAACGACATGGGTAGTGGCTCCTCTGGACCACCGCAAGAGGTGGCAGCGGCCACGCCAGGGAGCGGTGTCTAAGTAGGTTCCGGTTTTCACCAGAGCCTGCCGCAAGGCAAGATGGAATTTCTGCGGCTGGAGTCCTACCAGGTCGCTATCCCTGGCGCGACTAGCTTGCGGTGGCAGCCGAGGCGCAGCCAGGTACCGAATCGTAAGACGAAACTCGTAGTCAAAGTTCAGGCCAACAGGTCAGGGCAGGCGGTGGAGATTCGAGGTCAGGTAACGTAGCAGAAAGGTCGGGTACACGGGCAGACAGGAACTGATGAACAGTGGGAAATTGATGAACAGGAATAAATATATTAACGGGGAAATTATTGAACAGGGGGAAATTGATGAACAGAAATAAATATATTAACAGGGGGAAATTATTGAACGGGGGAAAATGATGAACAGGAATAAATATATTAACAGGGGAAATTTATGAACAGGGGGAGATTGATGAACAGAGAAAGGCCATTAACGATTTTTGATGATCCAATTGGACAGGAGTATTCCCCTGGGAGAACGAAGTCACACACGGGAGGAAATGCTCCGGGTCATGCAAGTTGTCATCGATTTGTGGCTTTCTCTGCGACAACTGAAAATTAGTAACATTGTGACAGACGATCGAAAGAACATGGTGTCCGCGCTGCATAGAAGGAGGGCTGAGCCATGCTCCCTACATGGCATACATGTTCAATCTGGTTGTTCAAGTCTTACACCCATCTGCAAGACATTCTAAAAATGGCCAGGAAACTTTGCATGCACTTCAGCCACTGTTACACCACCAAGCACACCCTCCTTAAGCTGCAGTGGCAGACCGGCCTCCCCCAACATAGGCTGATATGTGACATTTCCAAACGTTGGAATTCCAGCCTCCATATGTTGGAACGACTCTATGAACAGAGAAAGTCTATTAATGGTTTATTGATGATCCAAGCGAACAGGAGTACACCCCTGTGTAATTTTAATGTCGGCCAGTGGCAGCTCATGCGTGACACCTGCCGTTTGCTCAGGCCCTTTCATGCGGACACGTTATTTGTCAGTCGCCAGGACTACTTTTGTCAGTCCCCAGGATGAATAACGTCATTCCACTGCTTCATGTTGTCACGGACAGCGGTAGTGGATCCACTGGACCACCGCAAGTGATGGCAATAGCCACGCCAGGGAGCGGGGTCTAAGTAGGTCCCAGTTTTCACCAGAGCCCGCCGCAAAGCGGGATGGACTTGCTGCGGCGGGAGTCTACCAGGTCGCTACCCCTGACGTGACTTGCTTGCGGTGGCAGCCAAGGTGTAGCGAGGTACAAAATCGTAAGGCAAACTCGGAGTCAGGGACAAGTGTAAGGTCAGGACAGCCGGCAAGGATCGTGGTCAAGGGACGGAGGCAAGAGGTACGGTACACGGATATGACAGACGAGGCTGAAGGAAACTCTTTCTCTATAGGCTCTAAAAATTATTATTAGTATTATTTATTTTATAGTCTTGGAGGCGGTTGTGTGAGGAGCCTTTTCCATTACAAATGCAGCTAAAAGAGTTCCATAGCTTTCAAAATCTGGACACCTGGATAATAGTTCAGCAAACTTTTCCTTTCTTACCTGTGTTATCTGTTCATGAAGAAATTAACATTTATCAACTCGCTTTCTTAAACCACTTGAAATCTGTGTGGATGTAATTTCTTCCACCGGTAACAGGGGAGGGCTTCCAGAAAGACTTGTAAGTTGGACATACGATTCACATTCTTCATACTGAAGAAGTTCATACAAAGCCAGTTGTGCAGCATTTGCTTTTGCTTCTTTTTTGTTCTGTCTCATTCCAGTTTTGTACTGAATTCAATCAACAATGGCACAGAATGCAAAATAAGCACCTAAAACATTCCCTGTAGTTATGGTCTCCTTCAGTTCAAGTTCCATATGGTGCATTTGAACAAACCGGTGTAACGCAGAAAATGGATTCAAACCACCACGTTTATACGTCATGAGTGTTTGATCGTCACTGCTGCCCATGCCACTCTCCACATAAATACTGCAAGAAGCAGGGGATGTCTGCCCCACCTCTTCGTTGCCAAGTAGCTGCTGACTGTCCTCAAATTGTATGTCCTCGCTGTATAGTGGCGCTGAGCCCAGACCACATACTAGTTCTTTGGCTGAGGGACCTGAACAGGACAGAGGCGGGTTGAGGACAGGTGAGAGGCGCTGACCTGTTCCCGGGCCATGCCAAATAAGAGTTGTATCAGACAAACCCACCGACTGTTGGCTAGGGTTGTCAGATGTCATCTGGGATGAAGTTGATGACCTACTTAACCAATCAAGAACCCTTGGGTTGCTGATCAACACACAGTCGCTACATGACACCGGCAGTTCTGGCCTCACCGAGTCACCTCTGCTGCGACTTCCCTTTACTGTGCTACGACCCATGCCTGCTCCAGGAATGTTTTTACCACTGTCACTCGCATGTGAAGAGCCTGCCACCTCTCTGTCTGACATACTATTTGTTCAAAAATGTACAGACTCTGTTTAATTAAGATATCTGTATATGATAAATACACACCCTGTATTTGACTCCAAATGAACTCACTAACAAGCTTGGGTAACCCTTGGATATAAATTGCGCTCCAGAAATGACCAGAAATGATTTACTTGTATGTGTCGTTTAAAAACACTGTGTATTTTACTGAATAGAAAAGCGCAAACAGGCTTAATTAACCTTCGGATATGAATTATGCTACAGGCAAAATTTCTTCTTTGGCGTTGAAAAACACCGTTTCTTTTAGTGACCACAACAGCAGAAAAACACTTAATTAACCCTTGGATCTAAATTGCGCAAAAGAAATGAGGTGCCAAAAATTACCAGCTATGTAGCGTGTTAAAACGACGTGTATTTTACTGAGCACAACAGCAGAAAAACGCTTAATTAACCCTTGGATCTAAATTGCGCAAAAGAAATGAGGTGCCAAAAATTACCAGCTATGTAGCGTGTTAAAACGACGTGTATTTTACTGAGCACAACAGCAGAAAAACGCGTAATTAACCTTCGGATATGAATTATGCTACAGGCAAAATTTCTTCTTTGGCGTTGAAAAACACAGTTTCTTTTAGTGACCACAACAGCAGAAAAACACTTAATTAACCCTTGGATCTAAATTGCGCAAAAGAAATGAGCAGCCAAAAATTAAGTGGTATTTGGATTGTAAAAACGCTGTTTCTTTAACTGAATACAACAGCAACAACAGGCTTAGATAACCCTTGGATATTCAATGTGCTCAAGAACTGAGCAGATAGCATTAAAATGTATATGCAGCTGAATTGGATGCACACTGGACTTCAATTCCAATACCCCACAAAATCAAAATGTAAGAGAAGCAGTCTCTGAGAAAAGCTGTGACACCCCCCCAAAAATCACTGTTTAAACGTTAGTTCTTTAGTGTGAGTTCTCAGCAGCAGAAACTTCACTACACAGCACAGTGAGAGGAGTGTGAACTGCCAGCGTCGCGTCCGGACTTATATAGTGCGGTGACGTCACAGAATCCCGCCGGTCTCTGATTGGCTTCATCTCTGCACATGTCATTGAGGGTGTTCCTTTCTTCCTCCCAGAGTTCTTTGCCCCATGTAACGCCATGTGCTCGCAGCCATTTTATCAATTAAAAAGACGCTTCGTTCCCACGAATCACCCAAAAACTTCAACTTCGTTCAGAATCGAAGTTTTCCTGAAATTCTAAACGAATTCCACTTTGTTAGAATCGATTCTCCCATCTCTAATAACATTCTTAACGGTGAGAATTTTAATATTGACCAAGTCCATTATTACTTTCAATTCTTTGCAACACTCAATATTTCTGATCAGTTTCAGTGTATCTATAAAAAAGATGTATTTTGCTGCAGAGTATATCCCTGTTAAACTTTATCCTCTATGCCCCACCACACCTCACTAAATGAAGAGTGTTAAAAAAATGGAAAGCAGACTTAGGTGTTCCACGCTTTTAAAAAGGTGATACTGTAACCAAGGGACGCTATCGGGTGACACTATTTAACACCTCTATTAAGCAGTTTCATAGAGTAAACAATTGGGCAGATTTTTCAATACTGTCTAACATATAGACAATGTTATCTTAGACTACACCATCGAATAATGCACCACATTTTTGATTATGGTGATAAATCTGGCACAGGCTTAGATGGTCTAATTTACACCTTCTATTGGTTTAATTAATTTATGCCAGCACTTGCTTAAAAATTGCAAAATTCCACTGCTGCACGCTAAGTTGAGTCCAGGACCGGACTGGGACTCAAAAGCAGCCCTGGCACACAGGTCCGACCAGCCCACATAGGCGGGCGAGCAGGCACCAAGAGAGGTACATAGGCGGGCGGGCACCAAGGGAGGTACGTAGGCGGGCGGCCACTAAGGGAGGTACGTAGGCGGGCAGCCACCAAGGGAGGTACGTAGGCGGGCGGGCAGGCACCAAGGGAGGTACGTAGGCGAGCCCGGGCGAAAGCAAGCACGGGACCACCAAGGAGATGTGTCGGGCAGGCAGGCACCAAAGGAGGTACGTAGGCGGACAGGCACACTAAGGAGGTAATAGGCGGGCGGGGGCACGGCAACCTTTTGGGTAGATCTGTGTGACGTGCGGGCAGGCAGGACCAAACCAAGTTGGTTTAGTCAAAGAAAGGAAAAGGATCATGCAACACTAAAGGAAAGGTATATAGGCTTGGGAGGGTGGGTGGCGAAATCGAAAAGGGGGTGCCGGTGGGGGGGGGGGAGCGGGGGGGCAGGGGGAGAGGGACGCGGGCACCAAGGGAGATACGTAGGTGGCCAGGCGGGCACCAAGGGAGGTACGTAGGCGGGCGGGCACCAAGGGAGGTACGTAGGCGGGCGGGCACCAAGGGAGGTACCTGGCGGGCGGGCCGGCACCAAGGGAGGTACGTAGGTGGGCGGGCACCAAGGGAGGTACATAGGTGGGCGGGCACCAAGGGAGGTACGTAGGCGGGCGGGCTCCAAGGGAGGTACATATGCAGACGAGCACCAAGGGAGGTACTTAGGCGGGTGGGCTCCAAGGGAGGTACATAGGAGAACAAGGCCCAAGAGAGGTAGGTAGCTATGTACCTACTTCCATTAGGCCTTGCCTTCCTACTACCAGGCTGACAAGTGGCAAGACCCCAAGTAGGGAAGCTACAAGCTACTTATTATTACAATAAAAGCTGCAGGAGCAGAGCCGGCTCCCAGGAGAAGCAGAGGCGCGTTCAGTGTGGGTAAGGCTGCAGGACTGGGGAGGTGGAGCCAGTGAGCATCTCTATTGTTCACTGTGAGCTAGCTGGCCTCCACCGTCCATCCCTCCCTGCGTGTACCTCCTGCCTCGACTCCTGCCATGTGACCACATCACCCAGCCTGGCCAGCCAGCACAGACTAGCTACGGCCGCTGCAGAGCATTCCGGCTCACTGCGCCGGCCCTCAGTTGTGGGCGCGGCAGCTGGCGGACCCTCCGTAGTGGCTGCAGCGAGACTCATAGATAAATGTGTCACAGTGCCTACTTTCAGGCAACTCCGGCCGGGCAGCCCTTAATTGCGGAGGGCGGCCTTCTGTAGTGGCCGCAGCTATGCAGCCCGCTTCGTGACTTGTTGGCCACTGCGGAGCATCGTGGCTCAGCTGTGGTCGCGGCGGCCGGTGGCCCTCTGCAGTGGCTGCATGTTAAACAAGTGCCAGCCTGCGGCATAGCACTGCCTCAGCGGCCCATCGTGGCGACGCTGGAGCAGTGCCAGTAGGTGCGTTCGGGCAGCCCACATGTGTCCCGGCTCCGCGGCCCGCCGGGCATCTGGCTGGTCGGGCAAGTTCTCAGTCCGGGCCTGGTTGAGTCTCTCTTCCATGAAGCCATACTTTTTTGTTGAGTCCATGCCCCTTTGTCGAATGAGGTGCAGAAGTGTCTGAAAACTGTCTAAAACACATAATATGTGTAGTGTAACGCACATATTTCACCGCAAATTCTAACAGAATTCTGATGCACTTGCCATAAACAATGTGCCCCTATGAATCAGCTTACCTAAACACAATGTTTTCCAAAGATCCACATACATGTTTTCGAAGACTAAATTAAGCGGGTTAACTCTGGCATAGTTTGTGATCTAGACCAGTTGCTAAATCTCTTTGGTGCCAAGTAATTGCAATGATAAATATGAAATTTCAAAAACAAATCTCTCCCTTGTTTGCAGCCATACCGTTGAAATATAAATTACCAGAACAAATCAGATAAAGTTAGCAGCTAAATGGAAAAAAACATCTAATCTGTCCTTAAAGCCAAACACCTGAACGCCTGAGTAGTTAATGACCAGAAAATTCTTTTAGTTTTTGTCTCCTTGCGTTTCAACAGTTGTAACTTTTTTATTTTTTCAATGACGCAGTCAACGTCGCTGTGGTGATGGTCCGCGGCAATCAAAGGTTTCCCCCGCTCCCCGGTGCTCGTAGGAGATGCTCTGTGATTAGGGCTGTGTAGTACAGCCCCGATCTCAGCTCAGCTGCGGCGCCCGGAGCCGCAAACTCCGATGAACGACCTGCACCAGCCGACGTCTAAAGTCAGCGGGCGGTTGTTAAGGAGTTAAACAAATAATTAAAGAAGCCCTATACTTATCATACATTTTTGACATATCCTGTGGATATACCAAACAGGTCTGAAATGAGAACTGCTATTAAATCTTATTATGTATTTTGAAAAAAAACTATAAAAAGATAAAAATTATGCTAAACCTTGGTTAAATTTTTAACCACTCTGGGCATTCAACAAACTTTGGCCATATCCCCTTAACCATGTGTGAACCAAATGGGAATGTGGATATGTTTGTCTTGGAATGAACTGCTCTTATTTGTGATACCACTGACATGTTCATTCCCTTGTTGTTTATTTTGCTTCTTTGTTATCTTTTTATATTATCTGTATTTCTGCCTGATGAGTGAGACTATTATATTTTGCTCATGATGATATTAATTTGAAATGGCTTTTTGAAACTAAATGACCTGAAGCAGCAGGCTTTTATAGGCCTCCAGAGACCTGCCAAAACATGTCCCCGAACATGGGCGGGGGGTGTTGTTGGCTACCTGAAACTGGGAGCGACAGTAGACCTGAGAAGGCTCCAATTCCCTCCAGGCTGGAGAGGAGCCTGAGCCAAGTGGAGGCTGGTAGGAGAAACTGGCAGTAATTGCTGTTTGTGATACTGAATGGTAGGTCCAGATCATGTTAGACAGGGTTCTGTGACCAAGTGTTTAGTTAGTGGCCAGACGGCCAAGGTTTATTTTATGTTTTCTGTAACCTGCTTGACACATCAAGCTGGCTGAGGCCAGTTTCAAAATACCTTGTGGTCCGAATGCTGTTGGAGTGTCAGCCCGATGACCATAAGCGGCGATCCTTTTAGCTAATGACCCCAGGCCGATCCAAGATGGCGGCCAAACGTGAGTGATGTCTCACATATGGTGGAGGATGCCATGAGTATTATTGGCACAAGCTGGGCAAGTGTGGCACAATTGAATCGGCACAGTGTTGGCATTAAGTGATGCATAAAGTGGTGCAGGCAAAGTGCATAGGGCTGCTGCAGTGGTTTATAGGGCTGCTAAAAGAGACTATGTTTGTTGTTAAATCCCCTCCACTGGCTGACATGGACAGTCGAGAGAGAGTGATCCAGAGGGCACCCAGACGTCATACTTGCTGTGCAGACCCGTTATGGACCCGGTAAGACTGCTCCATTGGTTTGTTGCATGTGAAACCTGTTTTGGGACTGCCAAGCATGGGTTATGTGACAACCAGGGTGGACCAAGCAGAGGCCCAGACATGCTGCTTGAGCTGGAAAAGAGGGCTGAGAGCAGAAGGACTGTGAACTGTGGACTCAATGTCTTACCTGCTATATTACCTGTGGGAATAATGACTCTGTTACCTCATGTGTTATAAATAATATGCCTGTGATCAATTGGGATGTCACACAACTTGAGCAGGGGAAGATAAGCTGGGTCTCTGAGTTAGCCCTAGTTAGGGCAGCGTGTGAACTAGTTGCTAATGAGACTGCAGGTAAAGCAGTAGAAGGTTGTAGCTCAGGTCTGACCCTAGAGGCCATAGCTGGTAATAGCACAATGAGCGCAGTTAATGTTTGTTTGGGGTTGATAACAATCCTGAGACTTAGGCTATGTTCACGTGGTGTCTTTCAGGATGTATGTCGGGGCTCTCATACAGAGCTATGATTACCTGCCATCTTCCCTGCTGCGTATTGAATGCCGACAGAAAGAAGTGACATGTCGGGGATAATGAAAGGGTTGGGGCTGGCTGGGGGCAGACCTGAGCTGGGGGCTTCTAAACACACGGCATCTTGCAGCGCACACAGGTATGCACTGCATGACGCTGTGTGAACATACCGTTACACTGTCAATACAGTTTCCTGTGGAACTAATATGGTCACCAGTAGCAATCAGGTGCGCTCTGATGATGTTGAAAAGGTGATTGAGTTGTCTAGTGCGAACACTGTCAGTGTATTGCCTGAAAGGGAGAAGGCAAACCCTGGAAATGAGGGTTCTGCTGCCATGTATGAGGAGACTGGTAGTAAGAGTGTGAATTTACCAAGGGAAAAAAAACAATCTGTGAAGAGTCTCCATTTCAGTGGTGGAGTGGACACTGTAGTGTGGCAGTGCGGCAGTGTAATGATGATGTTTATTGTTCAGATGGGAGTGATGAAAATACCTGCATAGAGAAAATGTTTGCTGAGCCAGATTTTGTGTGCAGCAATGGTTAGTGTATTCCAGAGTGGTGGCTCTATGATGGAGATCTGGTTTGTGGTGCTGGGTACTTTATTCATACTACAGATAGAGAGGGTCTCTGGTTATGAGTGGCTAGACGGCTGAGTTGTTTATTTGTGTGTTTGTTTATTTCTGTAAGATTTTTCCTGTGCCTCAATAAAACTGGCTAAGGCCAGTCTAAAAGGAAGTCTGGGGTCCGAGAACTAAGCGAGGGCTCACAATATATATATATATATTGTGAGCACTCGCTTAGTTCTCGGACGCCAGACTTCCTTTTAGACTGGCCTTAGCCAGTTTTATTGAGGTACAGGAAAAATCTTACAGAAATCCTTGGTAGAAAGGATTTGGCACACTGACACAGAGCTTCTTTAAACTGGCCTCCTCCAGTTTTATTCAGGCACAGAACAGGGTACATCAGTACACAGAGACAACAACATTAACCCTCGGCCGTCTGGCCACTAACTAAAAATAAACACGTTCCGTTCTAACTACCAGAGGTCTGTGCCTACTGCACAGCCCCTCCAAACACCCACAGTCCTCACCAGACTCTACTAGTTCAGGCTTTTCTCAAGCCTCTTGGGGGCTAGAGCCTCTCTCCAGCTCCTCCACTGCTCCACTCGCAGGCAGCAGACCACGCCCCCGATCACCTGGAGTGGGAGGCCTTTAATCGGTCTCCAGAGACATACACAAAACCTGACCTGGAATGCGGGGACAGCCACCCACCCAACACTATGGCTGTCCCAAAAAAGCCACCCCATACATAGCCGCCTAGCAGCTATTCGAGCCACTACTGTGAGTGTCAGTAATATATAATTACTGACACAATATAGGTGACTTTTCCCCACTGAGACCAGGTCCTCAGTGGCGCATCTGCAGTATGTCTCTAGCTACACACCCTCTAGTGGCAGAAACCTGCGACTATCAGGGGTCACTGTCACAATAATATATAATATATATATATATATAAATATATATATATATATATATATATATATATATATATATATATATATAAAAATAAATATAAATAATCAGAATACTTATAGGTCTTGGTGAGCTACTGCGCATCTTATGAATCAATTAGCCTTAAGGGGAATATATAATCAAATATGGCTTATTGTTTAACTCACATTTTTATGTTGAACACATTTTTTAGGAATTTTTGGTTATGTTTTTTTTTTAATTTTCCATATCAATTTCAGTATTTTTTAAATAATTCTTAAGTCCTGCAGTTTTTACTTTGGCCACTAAGCCTAATAATCGTCTGACACTTCCTATTCTGTTTAGAGAGCTTTTCAGCAGTGTGCTCGTTATCAGTAAAAGCAGGGTCAAACCGAAAGGAGACACCATTGTGTACAGATAACACGGAATCCACCAGTCACAAGAGGAGATGTCACAGCTCCCCCTTTCCCCTTCACAGTGAAAACTCTCCTATACAAGTCTATGGGACAGAATCTGTCTTAAGAATCCTATGTGCATGAAGCTGCTGTAAAGTATCTCTCTGACTGCTGTTAAAGCAGTGCAAGCAAGAATGTCTTCCTCACAATCATATATAGACGGCCGAATAGAGAAATCTACAATCAGGAAATAAATACGACTGAGAGGTAAAGAATTTGGATCAGGGGCTTGATTTAATAAGTAAAATAAAAAATTTACGAAAGATTCCCTTTAAGTGGTTTTGCTGTTCCTGTCTCCAGTAAATGTTTGTTTTTGTCATGACTTGTAGTGTCCTTTGCGATAGGAGCTGGATTCCTGAGCCAACCGGTAAAAGGCAAGCGCAATCCTGAGCCCCCCTGTAGAATGCATGTTTTTTATTTTTTTTTAAACCTTTTAGCAATAGTCATATACATGACTCAGGGCTTACAGTACAACTGACTACATCGCCAAAGGAAGTTAAAAAAAGCAAAATACTAAAAATAGTGATCTCCAAATTGTAGCTTTACCTACCTAACTGATTTTCCGCCTCCTTTTCAAGAGACTTCCTACACCTCCAAAAATGTTGTCCATGCTGAGATTATGGCTTTACATGAACATCATCATCATATCTACATTTTTTTGTGACGTAAGCAAAAGTTTCAATAATAGGCTCAAGCTGCACACCATTAAAATAAGTGAGAGCCACAGAAACTACCAGTTGAGTCGAGTTGCTTCTACCTCTACACCCCTAAATCATCAATAAAAAATCTTAACCTCTTACCACCACAGCCAGTTTTGACCTTCCTGACAGAGACCCATTTTTGAAATCTGTCACTTTATGTGAGAATAATTTTTTGATACTTTTATCTATCCATGTGATTCAGAGAATGTTTTCTCATGACACATTGTGCTTCAAGTCAGTTAGAAATTTCAATCCATATAATCCTTGTTTATTTGTAAAAATATCAAAATGTCATGACAAATTGTAAACTGTTGTCATTTTCAAACTTTAAAAAATTCTGCGTGTAAGACAGATAGTTATTCTACTCAAAATAGTTTATAACTGGCATTTACCATTATGTCTACTTTAGGTGGGCATAATTTTTAAGTGTCTTTTTATTTTTTTTTATATTAGGGGGTTTAGACATTTAGGGAGACCTGTATGATCGGGTTTTTTCACCCTTTTCTGGTGTAAAATGTGCTTAAGTGAGCAGTCTACGATGTCTAATGCGCCTAATGAATGTGTTAGGCGCATTGTTCGTAAAACTCGACACTTTCTAATGTACCTAACATGAAGGGGTGTTCTGGGGGCATTCTGGGGGCGTTATGGTGGCGTGTCGCACCACACTCGTGAGATTAATAGAAACACAATAAATGTAATGTGGCTTCGCCAAAACTAGATAGCATTACTTGCTTAGGACAGGCCAGACCTGTTTTAGTAAGTGCGTCTGCCTGAGCCTGAGGAGTCGAAGTGGACGCTAGTTTTGCTAAGTTTAGGTCGTTTTAAAAATGGTCAATATTTCGGAACTGTCACACCAGTTACCATGAGATGTAAATGAGTAGAGATTTTGGGAGCCGAATTATTATTTAGCTGTATAATACATATTTGAATTATGTTATGACCTTGTGATATAGAGAAAAAATGTTTATCATATTCAAAAATTAGATATAAAATAGATATAATATCCACCTTGTTGTAAAAATATAGAAAATGATGTCTCGCGTTAAATGATTCTTTTATATATATTAATAGATACTAAGTACGCAGTAGAATTGATACTAGTTCAAAACAACTCCGACTGATGTTGTGTCTCTCGGATTTTTTGATGAGTTTTTAGCTACATTGAAATTTGAAGTTTATTTTTGCTGTCTGCAGATAGCTGCCTTGTGTTCTGGCTGTGAACTGTTGGTTGTCCAATGCTTAAGTGTTTAGTATCGATCCATAATTTTCTATGATGAGTCCCTTGAGGAAGTTGTTGTGAAGTTTGCATGTTAACGCGTTTAATTTCTGAATACATACAGGGTTTATTTTACCTTATTCTAATATACCATTGGAGTCTCAGAACTTTATTTATGGAAACCGCATTGCTTGAGTTTGATTTTGGCCTTGTGTTTTTTTTTTGGTGGGATGAGTTAGAGTTTTGTATTTCGGGATTCATTTATGGCGGTGTTTATGATGCTTTTACCACATCTTTATTAAGGTTTTTGTGAGCATTTTGAACCAACAATGGATATGGTTTCTTTATCATTTGTACACAAGCGGTCCACCACATGTGGTATAAATGACATGCTAGCTTTACTCAGCAGGTCGATAGGATTACAGCAATACCCAAGTTGCATATGCTTTTATGTTTTACTGCTTTTACACAATTAAAACATGTTTTGCAATAGCCATAAGTTTGATGAGCTTTTTTGATTGCTTTTATCTCCATTTGTACTTTACTGCTTTGGGATGAACAAAAATCACAATTCTGTGATTGATGTTTTATGTTTTTTTTACAACGTTCACGGTGCTGTTTATTTAACATGACCAATTTATAGGGCAGGTTGTTATGCATGTGGTGATACCGATTACAGACAGGAGGGGCTCACTCCTCCTGTCTGTGCTTTAGCTGTGGTGATCGTGGCAGCTAAGGGTTAATCATGCGGTAATATACCGCTGTTCCCATGTCGTGATTCGTGCCAGCGGGCTTGCTTCGTGTTCCGAACAATGTGCAGGATGTCCTATATGTCCAACTTTTACCAGGAACAACTTCCAGTCGAAGGTATGTCCATGTCGGGAAGGGGTTAAAAGTAGATGTACTCAGAACAGCTCTTCAAAGATGTAGACAATAGTGTAATGGGATAGGCAGGGCTAGTGGAATTTAGCGAATTCGATGGACAGAATAAGTTGGACTATAGGTCACCTCTATAATAAAACAAGAACCTATAAAATGCATTGAGAAGACCTATTTCTAATCTATTGAAGGAGAGTTTAGCTCAGGGTGTAGTTTAGGACAACAATTCTAACAATGATAGGAATCATTGAGTTTCTTATGGTGTTCTGATGTTCATTGCCTTTCCAAACAGCTATTATCCCCCTTCTTTCTCCCACAGTTTTGTCTCTATGAAGAAAATGTAGTATACTGGTAATGAATAGAACTGCCTATTTGGTTTTAATAAGAGGTCCTAGTACCCATCAAATAATTTACAAGGAATAAGGTTTTTTAAAGAATATGGAGAACATACAATGAAAGAAGCATTACAGTGTGCTACTTAAAGGTTATTTATACCCCTTAAACCTTTCCTCATTTTTAAACATTACAGTCAGGAACTTAAACGTGTTTTTATTGATATTTTATATGATAGAGCAATACAAAGTAGCAAGTATGTATGAGGTGTAAAGAAAATGAAGCATGCTTTTCCATTTCTGCAAATAAAAACAAAATGAAAACTTTGGAAATGAAATTATGCTATTCATGCCCCTCTAACCTCTATACGTTTGAAGGGACCCACACTTTACATGCTGCAATGGACAGCTGCAATCTGTTTGGGTGATGTATCTCCCAGCGCTTTGCACTTGGAAGAGGGTGGATTTTTTTGCATTGTTGGCTTTCCTACACACTTATCAACATTTGACTCTCTAAGGCAAAAAGTTAAATTTTGACTCATCCTGAACAGCAGCACCCTTTTCCACTGCCTACTATAGTCCCCTTACTATACAACTTTTTGCCAAAATCTAGCAACAGGGATTTTTTTGGTTTTTTGATAAAATGATTTTCTTCTCTCGCAGCACTTTTCCATAAAGGCCAAATTTGTGAAGTACACGTCTAATAGTTATTCTTTGGACAAATTCTCTCACCTGAGCTGTGGATCTCTGCAGCTCCTCCACAGTGACCCTCTTGTCTGCTTCTCTTATTAGTGCTCTCCTTGTCTGGGCTATCAATTTAGGTGGACGACCATGTCTTGGTAGGTTAGGAGTTAGGCCACACTCCTTCCATTAATGATTAATTGAACAGTGCTCTGTGACATGTCAGGAACTTGAGCTGTTTTTTAAAACCCTATACCGCTGCAATATACCGCTTACATTGCTTTATCTCTGAAGTGATGTCAGTGTGTGGCGTTTTTCCAACGATGCTGATTTGTTCACATAATGTTCTCTAAACAACCCTCTGGAGGCCGCCTCACAAATGAAAGCGCTTGTAGTTAAATGCGAATAATTTACATACAGACTGTACTTTATTCAGCTGATTTAGATGACTTCCTAAAAGACAGTTGAGTCACACAGAATTGTGTCGATTAGGGGTTATCGCAGTTACATGGGAACACTTAATTAATACTACGACTCTTTAGTTGTAAACACTTTTCAGTTTTTTAATTTGCAGAGGTTTGGAAAAACGTATCATTTACTTTACATTTCACAAACACTTGCTACTATACATTGTTCTATCACATAAAATAGCAATAGAATACATTAACCCCTTAAGCCTCAGGCCGGAAAAGTAGTTAATGACCAGAATTTTTTTTGTTTAGTTTTTGGCATCCTCGCGTTTCAACTAGTGTTGAGCGATTTTTATGTCGGTACAATTGTGAAATCGGACAACCGCGTTTTTATGGTGATGAAATATCAGATCATGCTGATATTGAGCGTGCTAAATATCACGAGCATATTCTATTAACGATCGCGCCTTTTCGAGCGGCATTCCTGTAATTTTGGCGGCGCCAGCAAACCAGATTCAGATATAGAGCCAGGGAAGAAGATGTGTTGTCTGCGACGTCATGACTGGGATGATGTATGGTTGCGATTGTGGCTGGAAAAATCCCCATGACCCTCGTTTTAACATAGAACAGCCCTTCCGTGTTCAGCCTAGTGTTCACCGAGCGTCTCATATGATAGGGACGTGCGCTCTGCCCTGTGGCAAACAGGTCTCGTGCGGGAAATTAGTCATTTTTACACAGAGAAACCTATACTAATTAGCCTAGTGATCCCTTCCACATTTAGTCTAGGATTAGAGATTGAAGATTTTATCGTAGTTAGCTAGAGAATTTTAAAAGCAGCATCTCACCGCTCGTAAAGTCACGGGTGGGAACAGGGAGGGTGGGGGCCCGCGGGCAATCACAGACAAGCTCTATCTATAAAGAATAACACTGGATAAAGTTCACAAGACTTAGTGTAGACATAGAACCCCCCCCCCCCCCCCCCCCCCCCCCCCACCCCCCCCCCCCCCCCCCTTATAGTATATTTTTTTTTCACTGCAATATCTTTATTATTAACATGTTTGACAATTCACTGCTATAATATTTTCCAATTGGAGATATGGTGCTACACAGCCTGAACTTTTAAATTGGATTACACAGATCAGTTGTGTTTCTTGTAAACTGTCAGGTCTCTTTGTTAGGTTTGCAATACACTCCACTATTTAATTATCAGTATACATTTCATCGATATGTGTTCATTTTTGTAATTTTTATACACTTAAATTACTTGTCAACCTGTGAACCTGTTGTTATACTATTGTGTACACCTGGCTGTTAAATTACAATCCATGCAATCTTGTAGTACAGCACAGGTTGTTTGTTGACAGAAAAAAATACCCGTTGTATCATACTCGAAAAAACAGAAAGCAAGGTCTACGTGTTTTTGACTTATTGCACACACCTGTGCATTGTTCATTGATGCAGCATCCACGGTAAATTCTTTTAAAACGCAGAAATTTCTGATATTCACCCAAAGGCGTGATTGAAAGGTGCACAAAATACCGATTGTAGTTATACGAAACCATAACAGATACGTGTTTTAGTTACTTTTGCGACCACCAGCCTTTGTTTCAATTGTCGCTCAGCATCCATCGTAAATATTTCTATAACAGCACAGTTTCTATATTACACCATCAGGTGAATTGAAAGGGTTCTGTGACTTTTTTAACCTAAGTGTGTTGCTAAGAAGTTAGCAGTATCCATTTGCTGGTTGTGGATGTTATAATTGTCAGCTCTCCATGCACTTGTTTGGGCCTTTGTAATAATGAATGGTGTTGTTGCGTCTTCCCATATGACTTCTAATGTTAATCGCTCTATAATCGAATGCTCACTCATCGAAAAACTCCTATCGATACGCGGTCCGACCTATCGACTCATCGATCGATCTCGAGATAGCCAACGCAATCGCTCAACATCTAGGTTTCAAAACAGTTTGTAACTTTTTTAATTTTTTCAATGACGCTAAGTTGTTGTATGAGGCCTTGGGTTATTTGAGACAAGTCTGTACTCTTTTACTGGCTCCGGGAATAGTTTAAATTCACTTATAAATAATTGCAGCATGTGTTTTTAATTAAATAAAAAGTATTGTTATTTGTTTTTAAATTTTTGTTTACTCACCATTCACATTTTCACACTTAATAATCATTGCCTAGATTAATTCTACAGGTTAGTTTTTTTGTTTTAAAAACTGGGTTGTGTGGATACCTAATATGTGTAGGTTTTTTTTTGTGTGTTTGCTAATATATGCACATTATCTTTTTATTAATTATTTATTTTGTATGTATGTATATTTATTTTTTTAATTCATTTTTTTACAACCTTTTTATGGTTGTTTTTTTGTTACTTTTTTTTATATCTCATGAAGGGAGAAACTTTTTATTTTTGTTAACTACTTAAGTAAATGTATCTAGCTACTTCATATATGCTAAATACATTATTAATCTGTGTCAGAGTTACTAACACTGGGCAGTAATCAGGACAGCACACTCAGTGTGTGCCCTGGTCAAAGGCTTCATCCACAGACAGCCTCTGGAGCCACTCTAGGTCCAGGGCTGACTGTGCAGCCGTTCCCCGGGCTCTGTCACTCACTGGGTGATTCGATTCACATCCGACAGAGCAGGGGACACTTTGAATGCCGCTGCGGTAACGCACCGCTCACAATCACAAAAAGGGTTTTTTTTAAAGGACACAGGTTGCAGAGGTTTCCTCCGCACCCGTATGCTCAACAGGAGAATGCTCTGGAATTGGGGCTGTGTAGTATTGCCCCACCGATACCCTAGCGCAGCTCTGCCGGTGCCCTGGCACCGCAGAATCCTCGAGAGTCTACGCAGCGACGCCAAATGATGTCGAACTGATTAGACAACGACCCAATACCAGCCGATGTCGAAAGTCGGTGCGTCGATGTCGGTTAGGGGTTGAAGTTTGTCGGCTGGCTAAATTTTTGCACTGCAGCACCTATTTTTGCGATCGAATAACCTTATTTGTTTTTCCACATGCTTGATCTGATGATGGCTGTCTATTTTTGTGGGCAGAAGTGTAATTTTTATTGGTACCATTTTGGGCTACATGCAGCTTTTTGCTAACTTTTTATTCTAATTTTTTGCGGTGTACGTGAATGAAATATCCAACAGAAACATTTTGCATTTGATTTTTTTTTCTTTGACAGTGTTCAGCATCCGGAATAAATGATGTCATATTTTAATAGATCAAAATTTTATGGACATGGCAATACCAATTATGCATAACTATTATTTTTTTTTATCTGTAAAATGGCAAATTGGGGGTGATTTAAACTTGCAATTCTTTTTATTAATTTTTATACTTTGAAACATTTTATTTTTTTGTACTGTAATATTAATTCCCCTTAGGGTACTTGTGCAATTATCATTACACTGTTCTGCATTGTGCAAATAATGCAGAAGAGTATTTAAAGGTGATAGTTCAATTACTTCCTATCTGACGCGTAAAGTGATAGAAAGCTAAACATGGCGGCAATATAAGCCTTCATAAGGCTTCCAGCTCCTATGATAATGTATAAAGCAAACCCCACCAAATTAGCCAGCATCGTGCGCCATCGCAGTGAGCGAATGATTGCCCGCATCAGCACTGTTTCTCATTCATTTAGACTCCGTGGCCGCGATGTTTAAGGGGTTGAAAACAGCAAAGATATGGCATAAAACATGTAATCATAAGGACTTACCACACCAGGACAACTCGTACCACAGTATATACATTTAATATAACAAACAATAAACAAACGGTAATGGATCAGCCGGTGACGATAAAACCAAAATCTTCTTTATTGGTACATATAAGGGAGGGTATAGTTAGGGTACAGACATCGACGCGTTTCGGGTGTAAACAGGTGCCCTGTTCACGATACACACTCACAAACAAATAACTTACTTAAATAGTAAAAAGGGGATGGGCTTGACATTTCGTCATTTCCCATCATTTCCCCATTTTTTTGGGTGTAACTTGTAACCAGGGATCATACTATAACAGATTACAATGGAGAAATGTAAATGCTATACTAAAGATGGCTTGTTGCAGCTATGTAAGATGCAATGTATCAATTCTGTTCGATCTTGAAACTGAAAATTTAATTTAATTTATATAACTTTTGTAATATTATAGCACTTTTCCATATACAGAGGGCTTGTGTTTTGCACAAATACACTGAAATGCAAAAAGCATACACACACAACAACCAAAACAATCAGCATGGGCCAAGAAATAAGCAAACATTTAATTTATGTAATATTTTGAATTGCATTGCTGCTATCCTTACTATATCCTATCTATCTATCTATCTATCTATCTATCTATCTATCTATCTGTCTATCTATCTATCTATCTATCTTGTTATATTTATATATCAATTTATCTATCTATCTGCCTACCTAATATATATTTTATCATTTGCCTCTATCTCATATCTACATATGATCTATTCTGTCAGCCCATTGTTACGGACAGCGGGTAGTAGAGATCCGATGGACCTACCGTCAAGCGATGGTGTAAGCCACGCCAAGGAGTGAAGTCTACAGTAGCACCACTCAGGTAATTACCGAGAGCCCGCCGCAAAGCGTGGGATGGACTTGCTGCGGGCCGGCCGGGCAAACTACAGGTCGCTTCCACTGGACATGACTTGCTTGTGGTGGCAGCCTTAAGGGTGTGCAGTTGGTACCAAATCGTTAAGGCCGCTAGATGTAGTCGGTGACAGGCAGGAAAAGGTTCAGGGCAAGGCGGGCAAAGGTTCGAGGCGTCATGAGAAGTAAGAGGAGGGTTCAGAACAGTGGAAGAATGACTAGGATGCACTTGGGAACGCTTTCTCTAAAGGCTAGGGCACAATAGACCGGAAGGACAGTGCCGGGATGGCGTAACACTTATATAGGACCAGTGCGCCTGCAAATAACCACAATTACTGGCACACTGGTCCACTTTACATTTCTCACAAGACGTACTGCGCCGTGCACACCTGCGGGGACACAGAGACTGTGGTGGGTATGTGGAAGCGCTCGGCGGGGGCGGAGTACGCCCGCGGGCACGAACCTGCGGGACGCTATGCGGCGCCACTCGTCCCCGGGGCAGGGTGTGCGCACAAGTGCTCTTCAGACTAGGTTGCGCCCGCAGCCTCGCATCCTACGGGCTTCGGGAACCATCCGTGACAGTTACCCTCCCCCCTCTTAGCGCTTAGACTTATCTCCCACCTCTTTTGGATAACGAAAGAAGAAACTTCTTGCAGGGGTCACGATCCTACGATGTTGTCCTCCGGCTCCAAGATCTCTCCTCCGGCACCTGGATCCTTCCCAATCAATGCGAAAGATGTTCGCGCCTCCCTCTCGATAGATTTCATAAGCAGAATTTCTTTCACAACGTGAACACGTTGTGAGGCCTCGCTACAAGGGTGGAAGAGGTGGCGGCTTTCCTGAGTGAAAAAAGCAATTGAGGCCCCACCACAGGCTTCAGCAGGGACATGGGAAAGAAATTCGGAGATAAGCAATGGTAGGAGGATGCTGATCGCTTCAATAGTGCCTCAATGGATCTGATCCGCTCTGTTATATTCCTTAATATATACGCCAGGAACCGTCGGACCTAGCGCTATTTAGCTAGGGATCTTGAGCCTGACGTATTTGGCAGACAGCCATCACCTTTATCTCCTGGGAATCAGAAATCGGGGTTGAGGTCATCCTTTTCTTGTACCGCTGCGACTTCATTGGGTGCAGACACTTTGCTAAAGGGACTGGCGATGTCTGCTCTCAGATGGCTGCCGTCATGTCCCGAACCAGGTATCCACTGCAGGAACACTCGAGGCAGAATAGGAAGAGGGAGGAGGGGCAGGGATGCAAGCCCCCAATATGACAATATACGAACAGGGTGAAGAGCCCGTGGATTCAGAGTCCAGGGAGTTATATAAGAATTCGGCCCAGGGCAATAAATCGGACCAATCGTCTTGTCGGGCCGAGACGAAGTGGCGAAGATACGTGCCAAGGATTTGATTGATCCTCTCCACCTGACCGTTGGATTGCGGGTGGTAAGCTGAGGAAAAGTCCAATTTTACTTGCAACCTGGAGCAGAGGGCATGCCAGAACCTGGAGACAATGTGCCGAGGGAGGCCGTGTAGACGGAACATGTGTTCAAAGAAGAGTGTGGCGAGCCGAGGAGCGGAAGGAAGATCTGACAACGGGACAAAGTGTGCCATCTTCGAAAAACGGTCTGCGAGCACCCAAATGACAGTATTGCCGGAGGAAGGAGGAAGGTCGGTGATGAAATCCATAGACACCTGGGACCATGGAGACTCCGACGTGGGCAAGGGATGCAGAAGGCCAGACGGGCCGTGACGGGAGGGTCTTATCCCGGGAACAGATGGTACAGGCTTCCACAAATTTTCTTGAGTCCCTAGCAAGAGTCGGCCACCAGTAGAAGCGGGAGATAAGTTGAAACGTCTTTCGAGTGCCAGGATGCCCAGGACCAATGTCCCCATTTTAGAATCCTCCTCCGGAGAGGCGGACGCACGTAAGTCTTCCCCCGAGAAACCTGCAGGAGGTCCACCGGAGCAACATGAACCAAACGTTCTGGGGGTATAATATGCTGAGGACCGGGAACTTCACCGATGGTATCAGAGGCGCGGGAGAGAGCGTCGGCCTTGACGTTTTTTTCTGCCGGGCGGAAGTGAATCCTGAAGTCTAATCGTGAAAAGAACAGTGACAACCTGGCCTGGCGAGGATTTAGACGTTGAGCCGACTGGAGATACTGGAGATTCTTGTGGTCTGTATAAATGTCAATGGGATGGCGACCCCCCTTTCAGGAGGTGGCCCCTTTTTCCCCGGGCCCCCTTGATGGCTAGAAATTTTCCCGATCCCCGTGGTTATTCGTCCCCCGACGGGGAAGGTCTTGGGAAAAATCCGCAAGTGGAGTTCTGCCCCAGGGGCCCCTTTTTGAAAAGAAAAACCCCCCCCCTGCTCCCAGGGAAGGGCATCCCCCTCCTAGTAAAAGGTTTTCGGGTCCGGGCGAGACAGGATAGGTGCAGGGGCAAAAGCGATTTAAAGCTCCGTAAATGCCTTCTGGGCCCCGCTTGCGCCCCGAGTCTCGGATTGGCGTTTTTTTTTGAAAGGGCCACAATCGGTCCAAACCAGTGTGGAAAAAGGGGAATAAACTGCCGATGTAATTTGCGCCCCCAAAGAGCGCTGTTTCCCCCGAAGTCCGACAGGTCAAACCCCTGCAGAACCCCGCTAACTTCACGGGACCCATTGTGGCCCCTTTTGCCCGAGAGTTATACCCCAAGATGGGATTTTCCCCGATGACAAAAGGCTTTCTCCAATTTGGGGCGTTTAACCGTTTTGCGGAACACTCATTTCCCCTGGGTACTTGCACCCGAGGGGTCTGGGTCAAGAAAAAAATCAAGATGTTGCCCAAGAAAAATGATGAAACAGGAAAAAAGGGGGCCTCAAAGAATCAAAACGAATTCTGAAGCGGCTGGAGGTTGCATAACCAAAAGGCATCAAAAGATTAAAGGGGCCGTTTTTCCAAAGACCCCCCGGGATTTTACGTTTTTTTAAAGTCTGCAGGTTAATTTAGAAAAGATTTGGACCCCGGACCCCCGGTCGAAGAGTTCCAAAATTGGGAAGGAATCGGTTCTTTCGGTGACCTTGTTAACCCCAGTAATCGATGCAGGGGTGAAGAGAACCATCCTTTTTCTCAAAAAAGAAGAAACCCACCCAGCTGAGAAAAACTTGCGGATAAAGCCTTCCCCAAAAATTTCCCCTTTATATACCCCCAACTGGCCAGAGTTTAAAGGACGGATACGGATAACCCCTCCCTTGAGGGGCGGTCCAGGGAAAAGGTCAATCGGACAGTCATAGGGCCGAGGGGGCGGCCCCTGCCCCCTCCTTTCAAAAAACCCCAATCCGCAAAGTCGGGTTATTCCGCTGCGGGGCCGGCAGAGGTTTGGGGGAGTGACTGCGGAAGGGATGGCCCCCCGGGTGGGTGCGACCAAAATTTTGACTCGGCAATTTCGATTCCCATGCAAGACCTCCCCCGGTTTTTTCGGTCCAGCGTGGGGGCTGGTTTTTGCCCCCAGGGACCCCCAAAAGTCGCCGACGAAGACCTTGGTTGCAAAGAAGGGATCTTCCCCTTTGCAGGCCCCACCTGGGGGACTGGGGCCCTTGGTGTATGGACGGATTGCTCATATTTCCCCCACTGAGGAAGAAATCACCAGAGGTTTTTCCAGGGCTAGCGGCGCGATTTTGGGGATCCCCGGGGAGGATGGTAAAAGTTCCCGGAAACCCCAGAATCCGGGAAGGGGGGGCCCTTTGAAACGATTAAGGGGCCAGCATCTCGTGATTTGTACCCCTAGCCGAGGGGGGGAATAACAGCACCTAGGGAGCCTCTCCTACGGGCCCTAGGTGCGAGAGTTTCCCAGCCACTGGGGACGTAGGGGAAACTCGGAGGAGGTTCGGGGAGTAGACAGTACAGGCAAAGATTCTCCGCCGGCGGGGATAGCTCTTGGTCCGATAAGTGGCCCGGTCCCCCCTGCATGGGTTTCCCTCAAGGGCGCGGTAATGGCGGGGGCCCCTTCGGGAACACGGGGCGAGTAGGCAACGGCGGGATTACGACGTCTCGTTTCGGGGCCCTTCCTGTCTCTCGGCAAAAACGCACACTATGCGGGTGGCCAAATGGATGGTTCGCTAGAGAGGCAATTTCTCTAGGGGCCATGCGCCCTTCACCCTTTTTGGATGGGCCCTTTTTTAAGGGGGAAAAAGGCAGCGTCTTTCCCGAATAACCCCGGGGCCCAATGTAGGAAACTTAATGCATGTCCTCTACGGGGGATTTCCCCCCTGGGAAGGTTAGGAGTTCCGTCTCGGCTGAAGAGCACATGTGGTTCCTTAAGACGTACGAAATTTTGGAGGAAGGCCTGTAGGCTGCAGTCACGGGGTCGTTCCCGTCCCCGAGGGGGGTTGCCCAAACCGAGCCTTCCCGGAAAGTAGGCTTACCCCGAATCCCTTTTTTCCTCTCAGTGAGGAACTGATCGGCCAACAGCCGACTGCACGGGTGATGAAGCCCCTGCAAAACTTAGGGGGCCCCCTCGAACTTAGATGGAAAAGAGAGACAAAGCTTGGGACCCATGAAGCCGCGGAAAAAGGAGGGGTGGAGGAACAGGGGGATGGCGGCTGCTGTGAGGGGGGGGGGAGTGTCGCAACCCTGTCAGACAAGGACCAAAGCTGGCCCTTTTCGCAATCGCTGCGACTGCTGGGGGACAATGGACTTGGAACCGCAATACTGGGTAGAGACCTTGGGGGGGCCATGGCCCGGGGCTAAATTTTCGGACAGCGGGGGGGATCCGGGTAAACCCCAACAATGGTGTAAAACCCCGCCCGGGGGCGGGGTCTAAGTAGCCCCGGTAATTACCTGAGCCCACCGCAAAGCGGGGTGGACTTTCGCGGGGGAAACTACCAGGTCGTTCCCCTGCGTTGACTTTCTTGGGTGGCAGCCAATGTTGAGCGTGGTAAAAGAATCGTGAGGCGAGACGTATCGGGGACAGGAGTAAGGTCAGGAGCGGGAAAAATTCGGGCAAGGACGAAACAAGAGGGTCGAACACCAAGAAACTAGGGGGCACTGGGGAAAGTTTCTAAAAGGCAAAAAGGGGCACAATAGATCCGGCAAGGAGTGTGGGGCGGGGGGTTTAACCCTTAATAGGGCAGCGGCCAGCAATAACCAAATTATGGCACGTGGCCCCCCTTTAAATTCAAAGAATAACGCGGGTGCCCACTGGGGGGACAAAAGGGATGGCGGGTAAATGGGAAGCGCTTGGGGGGCGAGTACGCCCGCGGCCCGACCTGCGGACTGCGGCGCCACTCGTCCCCGGAGCAGGGGGGCATGGGCCAGACACGGTTGCGCCCGCAGCCCGATCCACGGCTGCAGGACCACCCGTGACACCCATCCACTTATCTTATCTTCATCATAAATTTATCTCATATTTAAATATAAAAATATTCACGTTCTATACTCATCGCATCACTGTTAGGCTAGTGCCACACAGCCAAGGACAAAAGCCGTCGGAAAGCCGTCGGATTTTTGTCCGATGTATGACCACGGTTTTTGTCCTGTTTTGTACAAAAACCGTAGTCGGGTTTAGCTTTTTTCCATTGGCCATACCATTGAATGTATGGGAAACCTCTGGAAAGACGCCAGTCGGTAGTTTTTACAACATATTCCTAAAACTGTCAGCGGCAGAAAACAATTGGAAAAAGACATGACCTGTGCAGACTACAGTTCATTTTTTCTCTTAAAGGCTATGGGCATGCAAAACAATCGGATTTTCAGCGGTTTTAGAATCATAAAACCTGCTGAGAATATAGACCTTTTTTAATGCTGTGTATACATATCCTTACTAATGTCAGTCACATGGGTTTGCTAGTGTAGGCCATAAAGGTATCATTAGTAACATCATTAGACTAAAATTAGTAATCTCACTTTTTTTTATTACATTATCTTTAAAATCCCCATAGCCAATACGGTACAGCTAGAGGAAGAGAGGGGCACAGATAAGACAGGAGGGTGCTACTGACTATATGGCTGGTGGTCTTTTACGGTGACACACTGCCTTTGTTGCTTTCTGTCTACCTCCCCTTTCTCCGTCTTTGCTCTCTCCCTCTTGGCTCTTTCCATCGCTGTGAGCTTTTATTGAATTGCTGGCAATGCCTAGTCACTTACTCGTGAAGGAGAACTGTCCCTCCTCTGCAGCAGCAGCAGCAGCAGCAGCAGCAGCAGCAGCAGCAGCAGCAGCACCTGAGTGTGTTATGGAGCTTACATGCTGATGCTGCAGCACAAGGGGGACCTTACTCCTTCACTCCTTCTGCCTGCTGCCGGCACCAAGTCTGCCATTTGAGTGCCCCTAGTGGATTTTGTTGCTTCTATCCTGTTTAGGTTGACCTCATTGTTTCTCAAAGAAACTTATAGATATTTAAGTCAATGTTCTTTTTGATAAGAAATTCTGAGTTAAATTTTTTATATCGGTCACTTATTCAATATGGTCTTATAGCATCCATGTATATTGGGTGAGACAGTGGAGGTGAGCTGTGTGCGACCTTGCCACGCATTTCACTCACCGTGAGAAATGAAAGCATTTATATCAATAAAGCTAGCTTTTGTTTTTAATATACACTTACATGTTATAAACTGGTTGTCTCTAGAAAATATTTATTACCAGCAGGGATACTGCCTTAATTATGTTTAATTTATGAATTTGTGCATGCAAAAGAGTGTGAAGCTCTACACTTAAAGTGTGGAGAGCAAATGCAGATCAAGCAATGTGTGATATCAGGTTTGCTTGTGAAAATGATGGTCTGATATTATGCAAATACTTGATAAGCATCTAATGGGGTTCAAGTTCTTAATTCTTCAACTCACATTGGAATGTTTTAATGTTTAACCCATTATTATAATTCTTGTACATAATGGATTTTTTCAGTTTCGTTGCAATAAGTATAGATATCATACCTTTTTTTTTTAAGCTATAGGGGTATATCAGATCACAATGAATTGTATTGTACCACATATCTGTGTCTATTCCAATCCCATAAACCTAAAGTATAAATTAAAGCCTATAGAATATGATGTTAATATCATTCTCTAAATGGTTCTGGAGGTTCCAGAACCGGAATAATGTAAGATAAAGTAGTGATCGGGGAGAGGGCATTTTTATCGACTCTGCCATAGGGCAAATCCCACAACTATCCTGAGGCCGTCCCGTGAAATAAATTTCAAAAGTAATGTCACTGCTGCAAGCACAGGAAGAACATAAAAGCTACATGATTCGGAAGCCTTCAAACCTTTGACACCTATGTTTCGATGAAACAGTGATTACCATTGAGCCACCTGTAGTGATATATTTATGGTACAATATAAAACATTTCCTAGGTATAGCACAGATTTATCAAATAATGTGCAGACTATTTTATACTTAAATGAGAAATAAACATATTTGCTCTAAACATTTGGGCTATTTTGCTTCTTTTTCATCATTTGCTCCACCTGAAAATGTGTTAGTTGTCCAGAGAACCAAACAAATAAATAACTCTTGTCTGAGTCTTTATTCATCCCTCCTGTGATGTTTTCTATACTTTTTCTTTGCTGCATGTAGCCTTCCTTATTTTCAGACTTTCCTGAAAAAGTCAAACTGCGTAGTCACCTGATCTCCTAGGTTCAACACAGAGTGGTTTCCTGTATGTGAGACCTACAGAACTACTGAGCTTCCTGTTATCACACAGCTGATGTAGAACTGCAGGAAGCCCATAGAAAATGTAAAGAAAGTACATTGCAAAACTGCCTAACTGTGGGAGAGATATTGTTTAGAAAATATTTTTTGCTGAGCAATCTCTTTAAAGCTAAGTCACTTGAAGTTCTTTGATAGAGATTTACAGTTTACGGCCTTCAGCTTCAGCTTCAGCTTCAGTTGATCCTTACAAACTGAAATACAGACAATTTCGATTGAAAAATTCTCAGTTGGCTTAACATATTGTAATAGGACTAGAGTTTTTTGTACATGGAAAATTGGTCACCACTGGACCTCCCCACTTATGGAGCTTCACCTGACAGTTTAACATTTCATCATTTATGTATTAAAGTCACTACTTTTTTAGAAGTCATTACTGACATCTATTTTGTGGCCAGGCATGTGTGGTCAGCTCCCCATGAAACTCACTGTAGATACTAAGGGCGACAGGTATGATTTTTGGCGCCCAGACGCCAATTTTATTGTGCACAATAGTAGTGTAGAATGCGCCTGAAATTATGACCTGGTTTACT
>JAODAL010042452.1:0-34813 GCA_025379985.1 Phyllomedusa bahiana | reverse complement strand
TTGGGATATTAGAAATTCCCGGGAAATACAGTAATTCAAATTCTGTAAGCACTTCTCATTGGTCGGCATAAACCAGCCAATCAGAATAGGAGCGACAATGTCCCATTATAACATATGGAGAAGTATTGACCAATCAAATGAAAAGGCAGGACAGTTCAAAATACAGTAAAAAAGGCAGAAAAGAGCTGATTGGTTGAGCTAGCGGGGCTAGGCTATCTCGGCCAATAAGAGTGCGAGCTACTTTGTTACATTGTCGTCTATGGAGCGATCGGGGCAAGGAAATCTCGGCTCTCAGCTCCGTGAGGCATCGAGTATGATTAAAAAAATCGTTTTTATTAAGTGTAAAACATTCTCTGTAAAAGATCTAATAACCTTCTATAAACATACATCAATCAAATCCCTAACAACGCATTTGCCGCAGAGAACGGCGCTACATCAGGAATTGGGATATTGTAAATTGACGGGAAATACAGTAATTCAAATTCTGTCAGCTCTTCTCATTGGTCGGCAAAAAACAACCAATCAGAATAGGAGCGACAGTGAACCATTATAACTAGAGATGGCCGAATTTCTCAAAAATTCGGTTCGGTCACTTCGCCGAATTTTCCGACAAAAACAAATTCGGTCCGAATTACTTCGGCACGAATCGTGTTAAAAAGCAGCTTTTCCAGGCTGCACAGAGCCTGCAGGGTGCTGTAGAACGTTGTTGCCATGCTTAAATATGCAGAAGAGCTTGGGTTTGGTCTTCATAAAATGTTGTGTTTTAGTATGACACGCAGATGACTGCGCCGCTCTTAGAATCGCTTCACTATAAAATTCCCGGGGCACTTAAGAGGGCAAAACTGACCAAAAACTCAAGCGGGAATGTAGCCTGAAAAGTCATGCCAGCGAAAGCTGGAAAAAAACAAGTGAGAGCTCAGGTGGCAACATTAGTGACAGAGTGTGGGGGTGACGGCAGCAGCCACAGCATATGAGGTCAGACAGTGGCACAATGACATTCTGGAGGTGGCAAAAACAGGAGTAGGCCACAGAGTGGGAAGACCAGTGTGGAGGTCACGGCACCCGCCACAGCAGCGCATGAGGTCAGACAGTGGCATAATGACACAGTGTGGAGGTCACGGCAGCAGCCACAGCAGCAGCATGAGGTCAGACAGTGGCACAATGACACAGTGGTGTAGGTCACGGCAGCAGCAGCATGAGGTCAGGCAGTGGCACAATGACATTCTGGAGGCGGCAAAACACGAGGAAGCCACAGAGTGGCACAATGACTGAGAGCAGGGGGTCACGGCGGCAGCAGAATGAGGTCAGGCAGTGGCACAATGACATTCTGGAGGCGGCAAAACAGTTTTAGGCCACAGAGTGGCACTATCACACATTGTGGAGTTCACGACAGCAGCAGCATGAGATCAGGCAGTGGCAAAAATGACATTCTGGAGGTGACAAAACAGAAGGAAGCCACAGAATGGCACAATGACTGAGAGCGGAGGTCACGGCGGCAGCAGCATGAGGTCAGGCAGTGGCACAATGACACAGTGTGGAGGACATGGCAGGAGTCACAGCAGAAGCATGAGGTCAGAGAGTGGCACAATGACATTCTGGAGGTGGCAAAACAGGGGGGAAGCCACAGAGTGGCACAAAGACTGAGAGCGGAGGTCACGGCGGCAGCAGCATGAGGTCAGGCAGTGGCACAATGACACAGTGTGGTGGACATGGCAGCAGCCACAACAGCAGCATGGGGGTCAACAGTGGCACAATGACACAGTGTGGATGTCACGGCAACATGAATGTTCTGAAGATCGGTGGAAGACTTCAGGAACCTTTTCACAACCAGATTGAACACATGCGCCATGCAGGGCGCATGGACCATCCCTCCTGGGTTGCAGCGCGGACACCGTTCCTCCCATTGTCCGTCACCATGGTTCCGATTTGCAGTTGCGCGGGAGAAAGCCACACATCGATTTCTTGCTGCATGACCGGGAGCAGTTTCCCCTGTGTGACTTCGTTCGCCGAGGCAAGCCAGGTGTAGAACTGCGTGACACCGCTGTGCCTTACACATGTGGTATGATGGAGCACAATTGTGGAGGCTGAGATGGTGGTGATGGTGGAAGAGGAGGAGGCGGACATTGGCGCAGGGGCAGCAGTTTGACCAACGTGGAGGAGAAAGCGGCGTCTCTGTCCAAGTTGTTGGTGTGCTTGGGCAGGAAGCACATTCACCCAGTGGCCGTAAAGGACATGTACTGGCCCTGACCGTAGTTACAGCTCCAGACGTCCGCGCTGCCGTGCACCTTGGAACAAACCGATAAGCTCAAGGACTGACCCACCTTCTGTTCTACATATTTATGAAGTGCTGGTACTGCCTTTTTGGAAAAGAAATTACGGCTTGGAACTCTCCATCTCGGCTCGGCACAAGCCATTAGTTCTCTGAATGGTGCTGAGTCCACCATTTGGAAAGGGAGGGACTGCCAATACAACAACTTGGACAGGAGCACGGTCAGCTGCTGCACCATTAGGATGGTTGGAACGCATACTGTTGTCTCTTTGCAATCGGCTCGCTGAACGACTGCTGGCGCCATGAGTAGCGAGGAGCAGGAGCATCTGGACCGGCAGATGATGTCAAAGAGAAACAGCTCCCTTCTGCAGAGGTGGTGGAGCCTTGACTGGCATGCGAGTCACTGGGCGCTGCTGCTGCTGCTGTTGCTGCGACGGCAGGATGGACCACCACATCTGAGCCACGTTTCTCCCAGGCCACCGGATGGTGACGCTGCATGTGTTGACGCAGGGCCGTGGTGCCAACGTTAGCTCCCTGGCCACGCTTCACTTTCTGCCCACAGATTCTACATATACCCATATTCGGCTCCTCCGGTGTCTTAGCAAAGAACTGCCACACCGCCGAGTATCGGATTTTACCGCCAACGCTCCGCACTGAGTGACTACTGCCGCCGCTGCCTCGCTGAGCCCCTGTGCCGCTACTTTCTTGGACCTGCGAAGCGGGTTTTTTACCCCGTGGCCGCTTGGCTCCCAACCTCACACTGCTGCTATCCTGCTGACTCACGGCCACACGACCCACTTGCTGGCTGCGCTGCTGCCTGACGCGCAAGCTGACGCCCTCTTCTCCTGACGATGATGAAGCCCTTACCTCACCCGGCTCCCAAGTGCGGTCGGCTACATCATCATCTATTTGTGTTTCATTGTCACTGCTGTCCTCATCACCGGTCTTGGTATGCCGAGGCTGACCTCTCACAACATGACCTCCCATGCCACTCTCCACATCTATACTTTGCCGCCTACTGCAAGAAGCAGGGGATATTGGCCCCATTTCTTCGCTGCCAAGTAGCTGCTGACTGCCCTCCTCAAATTGTTCATCCTCGCTATATAGTGGTGCTGAGCCCAGACCACATAGTAGATCTCTGGCTGAGGGACTGCGGCTAACATGTATTCCGATTCGAGACAGGCTGGAAAACAGCGAGAAATCATTAAACATGTTAGTGAATAGCAAAAAGAGTTCTCTTTCAAATGAATGAATGAATAAAGTAAAAAATCAAAGCTGTCTAAAAGCAATTAAATGTAGTGAAAAAGTGGATCATTAAAAATTATATGATCAATAATATGGGTGTAACGAAAATAAGGAAATAAAAATGAACTCATTGAATTCATTTTTATTTATTTTTGTTACCCCCATATTATTATTAATTTTATATAGAGATCGGTACAACTTCATGAGTGTTATCATTTGATTTCGGGCATGTACAGTTTTTTATTACAGATTGGCATTAAAAAACCCATAAAGCGTCGCTCACTGTCCCATTGGGTCCAAATAACCGCGCCTCTTTTAACTTATCCAATCACGACAGAGCTCGCTCTGCATTTCTTTTTCCCCCATAGAACTCTAATGATATAAGTATCTCACTCGCGGCTGAATGGCTAACATGATGAGCCCCTCTTTCCCCCAACCAATCACAGTCTAGAATAATTTCCTTATTAGGACAGAAATAACTATTAGGGTGCCCGGTCTTATCGCGCCCTTCTTGATACACCAAAATATACTCACAACATCTGATTGGGTGGATTCATATCTGCCGCCTGGTCACAACCATCAGCTCTTTTCTGCTTTTTACTGTAGTTAGACTGTCCAACCCCCCGCTTTTCATTTAGATTGGTCAACACTACTTCCATAGGTTATAATTAGAGATGGGCGAATTTGATTCTAACGAAGTGGAATTCGTTATAGTAATTTCGGGAGGAACAACTTCGGTTCGGAACTAAGTCCGAACTTTTGGGGTACTTCGGTGAACGAATGTGGCTTTGATTGATAAAATGGCTTGCGAGCACATGGCGCTACAATGGGGCAAAGCACTCAGGTAGGAAAAGGGCATAGCCTGCATGACATGTGCAGAGGAGAAGCCAATCAAAGACCGCGGGATTCTGTGACGTCACCGCACTATTATAAGTCCGATCGCGACGCTGGGAGATCACACCCTCTCACTGGAGCTCATCAGGGAATGATCTGCCGCGGCTGAATTGTTACTTGAAGAATTGATTTTTTATACGATTTCTGTGGGGTGTCTCAGCTTGTCTCAGAGACTGTTCTCATTAATGTTCTATTTCTAATTTTTTTGGGGTATGGATCTGAAAATCCAGTGTGCGTCCACTGCAGGCTGCATAAAACATATTCAATATCCAATTGGATCCTCAGCCAGTTATCCTGTTGTATTCATTTAAAGAAAAAGCTGTTTTTACAATACAAAAACCACTTCATTTTTTGGCTGCTCCAATTCTAAATTACGCAATTTCATCCAGTGGGTTAATAAGCAGATGTTTTGCGGTGTGCTGAACCCCAAGATAACCTCTTTTCAATGCCAAAATATATAAATTTTTTTCCTGTAGCCTAATTCACAAGCAAAGGCTAATTACAGATGTATCTCTTGTTGTGTTGGGGGCCCCGTAGAAAACACCATTGTAACCGCTAACAAAGCTATTTTGAGCGGCTCAATTCTTTGGCACAATTTACATCCAGAGGTTAATTAAGCATTGTTTTGCTGGTGTGCTGACCCCAAAAGGAAGGAACCGTTTTTTGCAACGCCAAAATATATAAATTTTTCCTGTACCTAATTCACAAGCAAAGGTTATTTTTTACTGTATTTCTTTGTTGTGTGGCGTAGAAAACACGCAATTGTAACACGCTACAAATATACTATTTTGTGCGGCTCAATTCTTTGGCGCAATTTACATCCAGGGGTTAATTAAGCGTTGTTTTGCTGGTGGCAGACCCCTAAGAAACCCGTCTTTTTCAACACTGCCAAAATATCTAAATATTTCCTTACATAATTCACCAAAGCAAAGGGTTAATTACAACTGTATCTCTTGTTGTGTGGCGTAGAAAACACGCAATGTAACACCTACAAAAGCACTATTTGTGCGGCTCAATTCTTAGCGCAATTTACATCACAGGGGTTAATTAAGCGTTGTTTTGCTGGTGTCTGACAAAAATAAACCGGCCTTTTTCAATGCCACAATGTATAAATTTTTCCTGTAGCCTAATTCACAAGCAAAGGTTTAATTACACTGTATCTCTTGTTGTATGGCGTAGAAAACACGCAATTGTAACACGCTACAAAGCTACTATTTTGTCGGCTCAAATCTTTGGCGCAATTTACACCTAGGGGAAAATTAAGCGTTGTTTTGCTGGTGTGCTGACAAAACTAAAACCGTCTTTACAACGCCAAAATATATACAATTTTTCCTGTAGCCTAATTCACAAGCAAAGGTTAATTAACAACTGTATCTCTTGTTTGTGGCGTAGAAAAACACGGCAATTGTAACACGCTACAAAGCTACTATTTTGTGCGGCTCAATTCTTTGGCGCAATTTACATCCAGGGGTTAATTAACGTTGTTTTGCTGTGTGCTGACCCCAAGAAGACCGTCTTTTCAACGCCAAAATATCTAAATTTTTTCCCTGTAGCATAATTCAACAAGCAAGAGGTTTAATTACAACTGTTTTCTTGTTGTGTGTCGTAGAAACACGCAATTGTAACAACGCTACAAAGCTACTATTATTGTGCGGCTCAATTCTTTGGCGCAATATACATCCAGGGGTTAATTAACGTGTTTTTGCTGGTGTGCTGACAAAAATAAACCTTCTTTTTCAATGCCGAAAATATATAAATTTTTTTCCTGTAGCCTAAAGTCACAAGCAAAGGTTCATTACAACTTATCTCAAGTTGTGTGCGTAGAAAACACGCAATTGTAACACGCTACAAAGCTACTTATTTTGAGTCGTGCTCAATTCTTGCGCAATTTACATCCAGGGTTACTTAAGCGTTTTTTTTGCATGGTTTGCTGACAACATAAAACCGTCTTTTTCAACGCACAAAATATATAAATTTTTCCTGTAGTCCTAATTCACAAGCAAAGGTTAATTACACACTGTTATAAAAAAAAATAAAAAAAATAAAAAAAAAAAAAATCTCTTGTTTAGTGGTGTATGAAAACACGCAATTGTAACACGCATCCAAATCTACTATTTGTGCGCTCAATTCTTCTTTGGCGCAACTTTACATCCAGGGGTTAATTAAGCGTGTTTTGCTGGTGGTGCGACAAAAATAAACCTCTTTTTCAACGCCAAAATATATAAAAATTTTCCTGTAGCCTAATTCACAAGCAACGGTTAATTACAACTGTATCTCTTGTTGTGTGGCGTAGAAAACACAGCAATTGTAACAACACGCTACAAAGCTACTAGTTTGTGCTGTTCTCAATTCTTTTGGCGCAATTTACATCCAGGGGTTAATTAAGCGTTTGTGGTTGCTGGAGTGCTGACAAAAATAAACCCGTCTTTTTCCAGCCGCCAAATATATACATTTTTCCTGTAGCCTAATTCATGTCCGAAGGTTAATTAGCCTGTTTGTGCTTTGACAGTGAGTACAACACACGGTGTTTTTAAACGGCACCTACAAGTAAATTTTTCCTAGCCTTATTGTGGAGCGCAATTTATATGCACAAGGGTTACCCAAGCTTTGTATACTTGGGTTCATTTTGAGATCAAAAACAGGTGCATATTTTATCATTATCCAGATATCATCATCAACAGTGTCTGTACATTTTAGTAACAAACAGTAATGTCAGACAGAGAGGTGGCAGCTCTGCCCCTGCGAGTGGCAGTGGCACAAAACATTCTGGAACAGGCCAGGTCGCAGAGCACAGCAAGGGACGTCGCAAGCAGGGGTCCACTCGGTGAGGCCACAACTGCCGCTGTCATCTAGCGGTTCCGTGTGTTGTCAGCAAACCCAAGGGTTCTTGATTGGTTGAACTAGGGTCATCCCCTCTTCCTCCAGATGACATCTGACAACCACCATCTCCCAGCCAAAGGAGTCCCGGGTGTTGAACAGACTCAGACAAACAACCCTTTAGTTGGCATGGCCCGGGAGCAGGTCAGGTTCCGGGTCCCTCACCTGGTCCTCTATAAGCCCCGCCTACGTCCCTCACAAACTGGTCGAGCGGCAGCGGGACTTTACAGAACCAGCGATGTTAGGAGCGCACCTTCTTGACGCACGACAATAAATAGAGGTGCAACCAAAAGCTTTCACCGATTGAAACGGCTAAGACGACAAACCTTGCACGTCCCGATGCCGGTCAAGCTTCATCACATGCCAATACCGCCCTTAGTGTTTGAATGAAGTAATGGCAGAACATGTGCTCAGCTATCTTTGTCTCACAGAATGACTGTAGATGACTGCTGTTTTCACCAAATGATTGCAGTGAGTAAGAATAGAGAACTCTGGGTCAGTTTTAGTGATTGGAGGTGGTCGCAGCGGTAAAAGCCCAATGGCCAGACATTTAGCATCTATGCTCGGACTAGGTGATGAAGGTCTACTGTGGGAAACCTCTTATAAAGCGTATTCTGAGATGTTCATTTTGTCGGCCCCTCCTTAGGCCATCAATATAAGACTGTAGATTCCAACTCCTGCAACCCCATTGATGAGCTAATCAAAAAGTGAGGGCTGCAGCCACGTCATTGTTTACTAGACACAGCACCATACATTACGTAGCAGCTAGGTCTGGTACTGGGGCTTACCACACCTCAGTCCTATTTAAGTGAATGTAACATGAAGTACCAGGCATTACAAAATGGAAGGCACTGTACTTAATAATTAAGAGAATGCAGCACCTCCCCCAAGAGCCAAGGCCTCTCCAGTCATTTAACTTGCGGGGGTAACAATACTAGAACCCTAAGCAATCTGATATTGATGCAACCTGGTAAATGCCTTCCATGTAATGGCAGATACTCCGAATACTCATCAGAGAAGACAATCACTGCATAAAATCATGATGACACAAAGGGCTTAGGCCTGGAGACACAATCTCTCCAGAAATTTCATTGTGCCACATAGAGGCCGTGGGTTTTCCCTCAGAAACTAAGGAAATATGTCATTATCCATTTTCCTGGTTACATTTATGTATGTCCCAAGGCTTTCGCTGTATCACTATAAGGAGAGAATGAAGCTTCTGGCTGCTACATTTATTGTAAGTAATAATTTGCCAATTCAAACAAGATTCTGAGCAGCTAATGAGAGGATTTTAGACGTAAGGGTAACATTGTACAGTAAATGTGTATGTGCTTCTGTCCCAGAGGACACAGAAGAGCTGATTCATGTGTAATCTGAACATGTCGGAATGCCTCTCTATTAAGGAACAAATGCTGTGAATGCACCATCAAGGACAATTAGGTTAGGAAATCAATCTTTTGGGACAATATAACTTTTTCTTGTGTTCTGAATTCTATTTTACACAAATTAAAAATATTAAAGGGGTTTACCACAAAGTAAAATTGATGTGGGAAGCTTGCAAGTTAAATAATAAACATTTTCACCATTTATTATTATTAAAAATTCTATATAATTTTTGTTTTAGCTGCACCCCTTAGTGAACATAGTAGTATAGCTTTTCTCAGGGGATAAACGACGTAGAGTTGAAAAACTTTCGCACATGCTCAGAAACCACCTCTCCTCTCAGATAGCTACTGTCAGTCTCTTCCCTGCTAAGTAATCATACAAACTCACTGCTGAGCAAGTGTTCAACCTCAGGTGCTGTTATATGACTCCTGTCCTTTGTACTCCATAGTAATTAGTCAAACACTGCAAATAAATAAAAGGAAAAAAGAAAACTCAAATTGGGTATGTGCATAGAGAAAAGAATAAAAACCATGCTTGGTTCCTGCAGGGATTTCAACTTAGGACCCCTATGCTGAAAGGCAGAAGTGCTAACCACTCAGCTACTTTGCAGCTACTCACAGCTCTTTAAATGAAAAAAGACCTTTGTTTGACTAGAGTGAGCACACTGTGGGGAAAGGCATGGTGATGTCAAGCATGCTGGATCACATAATATGCACTTCAAACAAGTCATACATGCCCCCCTTTGAACACACTGAAAGCTGAAGCAGGACAAATCCAGGAAACAGCGTGAGAGAGGTGTTCAACACACCATAGGTAAAAAAACATTAAACTTTATTGTCCCATAGTAGAAAAAATTAAATCAAAAGAACAAACATGGTGAAGCTATTGACGCGTTTTTGGGTCTACATAGCAGAGAGGACCCTTATCATAACACAGCTAGCTCAATACATCCAACATTTTTATATAGAACCAGTAAGCATAAACAGATGAAATTCAACCCTTAATATGTCAAAGCATAAACATGTGCAAAAAAACGTATAAATTGGAAAAATGAACTTATCTTAATATCCAAAGATACAATCAAAAAAAACAAAAAAAAAAACACACTTATTATTCGATAATAGAAACATCAATAACAAATAAAAGAACAGATCTATAGTTTTAAAGCCTTATGGAAAACAGTGTTCAGTGACAGAATCTCAAAAGGCTTCTCTATCTAACAAAAGCTCTTCTCCAGTCTCCACCTCTGGTGGGACGATTATCCCTTTCCAATGCTTTAACCCTTAAACTTGCTATAGAGCCAGAATGCAAATGTCCTCTAAAATGTCGAGAGGCTCCTGAAACGGTTCTTAGACCAATGTGTACCTATGTCATAAATGTGTTTCCCGTATTCTAGTAAAAATAGCCCGGGTGGTGCACCCAAATATATTGTAGATTGCATTCTGTGCAATTAGATCATGAAATGACATATGTTGAACGGCAATTAATAAGTGTTTTAAATATGATATTTGTTGTCCTGTTATACTGGAAGAAAAAAACCTACATTAAACCATATACGTACATAGAGTGCACCTATCACTACCACATTTATAGCAGCCCATGAATTATCAACCAAGAGGAAGAAATTTTAGTGGACATACAAACAAGTAAAGGGAGATACCCAAAAGTTTGTGCAGTTTGGATTATAAAACATGCAACCCTTCTCTAATATGTTTTTTTAAGACAGGATCAGTACACAAAATAGGCATGTATTTTTTTAAACTAAATGAACAATCTAGATTGTATTGTTGCTAAATCGTTGTACTGAATATACATTTGTTTTAAATTTTGGTATGGAAGAAATTCATAGAAACACGTTAATGATATGGGGTGTGGGTGATTCTTTTTCCGTACCGATGTTGTTAATCATATAACACTAATTCAGATAACCTACAGTTTACATTTCATTGTTGATTCCAATAATATTTCCTTCTTGGATAATTTTCTTTCTTTGATTCCAATCCTAACTGCATTCATACTTCTACCTATAGAAAGTCTATTTCAGGGAATGCGATACTACATGCATCCAGCTCTCCCCGTAGGAGAATTTGTAAGAGCCAGGCGCACATGCAATAATGATGTAGTTTTTAATAATGAAAAAATTCTCATTAGGGAGAGATTAAGTAGGAGAGGCAATTTCCCAAAAGACCTTACTTCGTTGCTGTGAGGATAGCGGATCTAGAAACCGTAATAATTTACTCAACAAAACTGTCAAAACAAATCTCAGCAAATTTAAAACTACACCTGTGCCAGGTGATTGGTTTCGAGCATCCAAGGAATCCCCAGTCGTTTTTCCATGAGGAGGATATGGTGAGCTGTTTTTTTGTTCTTATGAAGCAGGACAAACCAAGCATGAAATGCCTTTGTGATAAAAACCCCTTTAATTATATAACCTACATTATAGTATATGTTAATTTTTTTTTTTATTGGAGCTATTTATTATATGACAATTTAAGCTCAACGTCATATTAATGCTTATGATTTTGCATCGGGATATCTAACAAACTCCTGTAAGTTTGATACTGAGGTGTCCACGTACTCTTAGTCATATACTAGTTATTATGCAAACAAAGCAGAAGTAGACAGAGCGGTTATTTAAAGGAGATAATGATCATATTTATATATATATATATATATATATATATATATATATATGCATGCATGCCTGTGCCTGATAGTAGGAGATGGAAAAAGGCATAATTAAGAGTACATCAATCAAATTTAAATGAAAATGAAGGCAGCGGCAATAGTTTTATTACATAAAGCTTTCATAAACCACACTGTACTAGTGATGTTATTTACAAATTTCTACTGTTGTAGATGGCATGTTGAAGAAGTCACTATAAAAGTAGATGGAAGCCCATAGTTACTTGCCGCACCAAGTGGTGAGTAGAACACCAGATGTGATGGCATTTGCAAGCTGGGGCATTACAAGCAGAGCTCCTTAAGGACTCAATAGGGTTAGATTAGAGAAAAAATACATGCATAAGAAAACCAAGAGCAATTCTAGCAGAATGCTCATTCTGCAGTGTCAGTCAGTTATAGTTCCCCCATTCCTACGCTAGCTGCAGGACCTCAGAACAGTATAGTGCAAACCTAAGAACAAGACTTGGGAGTGTTAGCCACAATGCTCCCATAACAATGCCTCTAATAATACTCGCACAGAATGGCAATGTCCTCATAACAGTGCAGGAGACTTTATCAAATATAATACTGATTATTTATAATTGTAATCCTTTCCAAAGGAAACAGCTACAGTGAATGTTGAATTCCAGCCTGTATATCCCTATCAATGCCAACCACTGTACGTTGCAGAGTTTAACCCCATTGCCTTCACTGGTGCAAGCCAGAGTGTCACATCAGTGGCAGTCAACTTCTCTCGTGAAACATAAACAGGCATGGCCCATTAAACCAAACATTTTCTTTATATAATAAACTTTCACACATTCTCATAGCCCATAACAATTTTATGTAAATCTGTGATATGTCTATTGAAGATCAGACTGTCCTCTTTAATTGCATCAAGGAATCGTCCTTATAGAAACATGTGACAAACAAGTGGAGTCACCATAGAGGCAGCCGTCTGCCCAGTGATGACGTTGCGGAGGAAACTTCTTCTTCCTCAAACTGCCGTTACTCTGGCTTGTCCCTCCTAGCAAAGACCTTTGCCTGTGTTTGTTTCACAAGTTGAAGTTTGTTGGAGCAGAAGGAGAGAGCTCAATGTTGTCCCATTTGTGATACATCTTTTACATAACGTCGGACCACCAATCTATTGTTGAAAGTCATCTTCTCGTGAGTCTGCTACTCATGGTCTCTGGCATGCAGGCTACAAGCGAGCAGACAGAAGCCACTGACCAACACATTAACAGTTTACCATTACTGAATACTACTTGTTAATAAATAGTTTGAGTTGATTAATCTTCTAAAACAACTTTATAGTAGTCAAAGTTCCAAAACCCTTGACTTAATGCAGATTTAAAAGAGAACATGCCACCACTACAGGATGTTTAGGGGGTTACTGCATAGTATTTCCATACTGAATTTATAGGGGTATTCCCACTTCATTAAAATGAGCTGGGTGGTTTGATCAGTGCAAAATAATATTTTCCTAATATATGTGTATTTTAAAAAGTGCTTTCTTTACCTTATATATTTCTGACCTTTTTCCTTTGTGTATAGTTTTTTTTGTCTAGGTAACTGATCATTAATGCTGGCTGGCCCGGTGATGGCTCTTGGGAATAGGCGTTTCCTTATAGCCACGGGAATCCAACTTTGATTATTAGTAAAGAATTGCTCCAGGGCATGTGCAAATGCTCTGTAGCAGTTCTCAACGAATTATTCCTGGTGCAGCCCCTTCCATGTCCTAAGCAGAATGCTCTAGGGCTTGTGCGACTACCCTGGAGAATTTCATAGAATAAAGAGCAACCTGGGTAAGAAGCCTATGCCCTTAAATTTGTATAGGATTTCTCGAAGTGGTGTGGCTTAGCCAGGAGCTGTCCAATGTTGAGTATATTAGCCGCCATTGCAAATCCTTTACAAAGTCCCGATGCTGCTTTCAGTCATTTACATAGCTGCACTGGGAATGCACATCTTCAAGCCAGTGCTGTGATGATGTCATCAGAGCAAAGTTAGTTTGAACTGTCAGTGAAGCTAAAAAGCATACCCAAAAACCAAAGGAGCATGACAGCAAGACAACATGGGCAAGCTACAGACACTGAGACTAAAACCCCCCTTTAAATAACAAGTATACAGAAGCTTTCCAAAACTCTCTAAAGGGGAAACCCCCGAAGTTTACAAAAAGGGGGGATGAACGCGTCATTCGGCTTTCTATTGTATTTTTGTTTTTTCTCAGTTCCGAAACCGGGAGCGTTTCTTCCCCCCGAGCTGGGTGTTGTTTAACTAAGGGGAGGACATCATCCTCCCCCTTGACTTTTAATGCTCTCTCCCAAGTCAGTGTGTTCACCCCGCCCCCTCCACCCCCACCCCTCTTGTCACTGTGCCGTTCCTCTCCTTTTGCAGTCTTATTTTGTAAGAGCTTTTTTTACATACCACAGGCCTGCTTTCAGTCTAGACACCCCTTCTATAAACTCAGACACTGATCCCTTCCTCACACTGGGGGGTTTTGTTAAGTTGAATCCAGTCTTCTATGACTCCTCCAAGCACAAAAACCGTCCCCTTCTAAAGGAGCTTTAGCACCGAGGCACAATTCTGCTTTTTTTCTGTTTATAGAAGCACTGAGTTCACGGGGACTGGGGGCTGTGAAGAGTGAAATTTTTTGCCGGCCCCTTACACACAGAGCATTAGGCACCAAGGAAAATTCACTGTTTTTCGATTGTAAACGCTCAGTGTCAATAGACTGTGGTTTTCGATGAAATTGTTCCCCCCCTCCCCTTATTCTGAATGAGAGAGGCAGGAATGCAGTAGAGACGTCAGCCAATGAAATGCAAGGAGGGGGGATCTGGCCGGCACTGGGGAACAGTGTTTACACAAAACAAAGATAAGAGAGACCGTGAAAACAAGAATTTCCCAAAATGACATCCAATTGCAAATTGCTTGTTTCACTGCCCCCCAAATTCTGAAGACCATTTATTGAATTATACAACCTCTTTAACCCCTTACCGACATTTGACATACACTTACATCATAGTGTTGATAAATGAGTATGAAACGGGCTGACTCGCTTAGCCTGCTCCATAAGCGGCAGGTAACAACTGATGATTACAGCTGGTACCTGCCGCTATCAGCCAGAATAGAAATATACTTTGTTCCTGACTTTTTAACCCTTTAGAAAAAATAATGGAATTTGAAGTGATCAAAAAGTCTCTTGTATCCCACAGTAACAAAAAAAACTTCATATCAGTCTGCAAAAAATGAAAAAAATTCAGCCATAGCCCCGAAAAAACCAAAAAGTTTAACAATGGCACTGCAGTTTAAAAAGGAGAAAACATTAAAATTTTTATTGTTAAAGTACTAAACAAAATGAGAACCCGTTTTGTACCAGCAGAATTTTACCGACCTGCAGAATACAGATAACATTTCATTTATACCAAACAATGATTTCTTTAAAATAATCCCCCGGCTTCCCGGGTTCCGGGCGCGCACATGAGCGGTGGGACGGAGAAAAGTCTCCCCTCCACCCGCATACCGGCGCTTCCCGCGATCACCAGCGCAGTAAACGGCCCCCTTGTGAGCCAAGAGTCTCCGTCACCGGCACCGGGGTGCGGAGGTGTTTGCAACACGGGACCCCGGGTCAGAGAAAGAGTCGCTCGGCGGTGACGCGCTCGAGCAAGATGGCGCCCGACCCTCCATCCCCGAGGAGCGGAAGAATACTGCCGCACCGCAACCCCTCAACCCACAGGACACAAAAATGTGGCTCAAGGGGGAGGGGAGGACATCCAGGACGGGGGCAATGAGGCCCCGCAGCACGAGCTGCGCTCCATCCCAAAGTAAGGCCGCAGCAAATAGGAGAGGGGCACTCGGGCGGAGGAGCAGGCCCACCAGACAAAAAGGGTCAGCAGCACGGGAGGGATTGGGGTGCCGGAACCACAAACCAAAAGGGACCCACGCAATTGACGAACGCCTGACCCCTGCAAAACCCCCTAGACAGCAGCTGCCCTCCATCCAAGCTAGCGGGAGCCCCAAAAAAATCTTTCCTATCAACAGTGAGGAAGCAAACATGACGGCAAGGGACCTTCTTGCCCTCATCACCCAAAATCCCACAAGGAGGGGGTGAATAACGCTCAATCATGGAAGGGGGGAGGAACATAATGACCAGTTTTTCCAGGACTTTCAGCCATGAAAGCCAGGGGCGTTTACGACCAAGCTGTTGGGCGCCAGACATTAGGCCTCTCTGGATCTAAAGTCGCAAGATCACCCTCAACGAAGTCCGGCTGCTTTTACTCCTTTAAAAGTGGGTTGACAACAAAAAGGCTCAGATTGCGATTTAAGGAAAACAAATGGGGTTAAAGATACCTTTTTAGATATTGGGAGCTCAAAAGGGAGATTTTTAGGAGAACGGAATACCCGAAAAAAAGGGTAAAGATTTTAAAAATAATCTCGCCGCAACAATGTGGGGATTAAGGGTGAGCAGGATCCCCAAAAGCCTACTACCCAAAACTCTGCGCGGAAAAACCCCCCAAACTCTTAGGAAAAAGGCCACATAAAGGGTGGAAGGCACATGGGATGGGCCCCCCCACGACCCCCGACAAAAAGATAGAGGATCTCCCCCCAAAGGGGCAGTTATTGTTCCTACTGGATTACGGGATAAATCCCCCCACAGGCTTACCTTTCTAAAAAAGGCCTTTGGTTTAAAAGGGGACAAAAACACCCCCTTTTCGCTGACTATTCCCCCGAAGTGGCAAGGAAAGGAAGCTCTTCTCTCCAATTTCTCGGCATTGGGAAAAAACAGATTCTTTTCATTGCAGTTCCCGCGGTGCTGAGAATATCCCAGCCCAGGGGTCCCTGTCATTTCATTCAGCGGGGAGGCTGAACGGGTGGGAGGAAAATTTTCAGGGGCCAGGGGGTTCTAATCGACATCAGGCCCCTTACAAAATAACCTAGCCAGCGAGATCTCAGGCAACCCGAAGAGGCCCCAAAGGGGTCGGGACACACAGGGGGCTCTGATTCCTGCCCCCCACCGCTCACCAAGGAGATGAAAGGGGATATGCTTTTAAAATTTAAACCCCAGATCCAGTAAAGCATCATTAGCCGGGGAAGGGGTTATTTGATTTTTTGGGGGGGAAATTCGACAAAATTTAATCTAATAGGATATGGTATGCTTCGCTATGTTTATGACAATTTGCATTGATTTTTAAGTTTGGGGTCTATTCACCGCCCAGGGGGGGCAGACGGGGAGGGCCACCGGTCTAGTGCTGGGCTCTCGCATTTTTGACGTACCTATCTATATAGCGGGGGGGGAAACACGATAAGGGATGAAACGGGTCCAGGGTTTCGCCTCATGCACAGGATTTTCGAAAAAAGAGAATCAGCAAAAAAAGGGGAAAGGGAAAACTGGAGGGTTGTTACATTTTACAGTTTGGGGTTCAGGGGCTCATTTTGGGGGGGGGGGAGGGGGGGTTTTTCCCTTGTCTTATTAGATACCAAAACTTAGACACAAAAGGCTGATACCCTAAAAACGCTCCGGAATTGAAGGGGGTTACCTCTCCCCAAAAGGTGCTAGCTTTGGGAATTGAAGAGGCTAAGGGGGGATGTGGGCCCACTTCAGGAAAACTTTGGAGGAAAAAGATCTTTACCGCCCAGAAATTTTTGGGGGGAGAAGTAAAAGGCTCGCTGCAGTGGGGGGGGGAAAGCAGGGGTGATAACATTTAACCCCCAAAAATTTCCCCATGCAAAAAAACTGGCGGTTTTATTCCCAGACGCAGGGAAGGGGTACTTACTTAAGAAGACTCCCCGGCAGGGGTTTTTTAACTTGGTTTAACTTTTTTTTTTTTATATAGCCCAAACCCATAAAAAGTTTTTATTGGGGTCTGGAACTAAATTAGTAAGTGGGAACCGAAGGGAACCAAATAGGGGGGGATTTCAATTGTGTTTTTGCACAATTCAAGAAGGAAAAAAACAGATACAGCAATCTACCCCCGGAAAGAGGACAGAGTCTATTCTCAATTGAGTAATAGTATGGGGCTGGGATACATGGGGAAAAGGTTGAAACCCCGGGGGAAAAGGGATACACCAATACTCCACATGCCCAACTCCTGGTCCGGTTTTGGAAATTTTTTTTTGCGGATTTTCCCCTATTAGGAAAAGGGGAGAGGGGGTTAAAAATAGGATACCCGGTTACTCAGATCACTCTCCAGTGATCATTTTTCTCTACGGGGGAAACTTCCCTAGGGGGAGTATATCATTTTGGGGGGTACCCCTCTCTGCTGGGATGACTTTTAGGACTTACTGGTGCGTGTGGAAGGAAAAGCGGAGGGCAATGAAGCACATTTAAGTCACCCTGCTTTTTGGGACCGGCAAAACATATTTCGGGGGAGAATTATTCCACTTGAGGCAAAAAAAAAAAAACTGAAAAAGGGGTTTGAGGAGGCGAACACTCCCCGGGGAAGGCGTACACTAATTTTCTCTCGAGTCCATCCGATCAAAATAAAGAAAAATGGGTGAAGTCGAGAGAAATCTTTGAATTACAAAAAAAAAGGGAAACATTCTACCCGGATCAACACGGGTTTTACTTTTCAAAATTTTGGGAACAAAAAAACAGGGGAAATTATTTTGGGCCAACTACAAAGGGCGGAGGGGGGAACCAAAATTCAAGCCTCAATCAGGGGGAAAGGGGAAAGGGGATCAGGGGAAACCCCAAAGGGGAAACAAAAACCTCTTTGGGAGTACTACCGTAGGTTGATACTCAATCCACCTTTGACCTTGAGAAGGGAAAAATTTTTTTACGTCAGATCGACAAGCCTATTTTTTCGGATCAGGAAAGAGACTTTCTCAATGCGGAATGAAAAAGGAGGGGCTGGTGGCAGTGATTTAAAATCTCCCCCCAACAAGGGGGCCCCCGGTCCGATGGGGTCCCAGGAGAATTTTTAAAAAAATCTTACAGGGGGAGTTTCACCTTTTAAAGGGGGGTATTTGGGGGAAAACATCAAAAACGGGACCATGCTGCAATCAGGGGAAAACGCTACATAAAAGTTCTAAAAAAAAAAGGGAAGACCCAATGGCACCAAATCATACGTCCCATCTCCCTGATAACCAGGGCGTGAAGATTTTTTCAAAAAAAACTGGCAAATAGATTGGGGATGCTGACCGAAACTTATTGGGAACACCAGATGGGTTTTTTTCCAAGGAGTTTTTAGGGGGTTAAAAACATTAGGACAGTACTATGCTAAACACAAACAGGCCAACTGAGACAAAGACACCCGCATTACTAGCTATCGATGCGGAAAAACATTTGACAACGTTAATTTGTCATGCTTTGGTTTGGGCCAATAAGTGGGGTTAGAGGACTATTTAAGATTATATAGGGGCCATGTTAAATCCCCACAGCAGGGGGTTTCACCCCGGGGTTTTTTTCATCCCAAACCATTTTCAAAAAGGGACGAGGGAGGGCGCCCTTTGTCGCCTTTATTTTTCAATTTAGCACTGGAAACCTTGGCGACCATCTACTCCGATCACACTTTTCAGGGGGTTAAAGTGGGCAATTTTGAGAATAAACTGATCTCTTCGCAATGACTTCTAACTTCTTTAACGATCCCAAAATCAGGTGGCAAGGTTTTTGGGGCACTGGACGAGTTTTTAGCTTTCTCGGGGGTTTCGGTTTTTTAAAAAGATAAATGTCACTTTTTCATTTGGGCTCCCAAGCAGGAAGGCTTCAAAGGGGGAAAAAGGCGGGGGGGTAGTTAATTTTCGCACCCTTTCCCATTTAGGCAAAAAATGGGTTTAATCCCATGACTATAACTTGAAATATGGCCCAATCTTTAAAAAATTACCAAGCTTGATAATTGGGTGGGGCCTTCCCCCCTCAATCAGGGTCCGTACACCTTATTAAAATGATAAACTTTTCACGACTCCTATACCCACTTAAAATCCCAAACCCCAAACAAAAAGGGCATAATTTTTCTAAGGGGGGCGTTTATTAGATTTATATGCGGGGGAAACCCGAGAATTATCACAAGAAAAAACAGGAAGAGGCAGGAGGGCGCAGCACCGAATAAACCTTATATAACTTGGCCGCAATTGGCACATATCGAGATTGGTTAGGGGACTGGAAAAGCTTTTCCCAAAACGATCGGAACCGTTAGGGAGCCACTCCTTGAAGGCCCTAAAACATTTGCCCCACGGAAAAAATCCTCCAAAGGTCAAACAAGCATTTTCCTGCGGGGAAAAACGCTGGGAAAATGGAGACATAAAGGAAACTGTTGGGGAACCCTTTTGTTTCACCCTTCCTGCCCTTGGACACTCCCCCTTTTAAGGGGGAGGAGAACCCTTTTTCCCCCAAGTTTGGGGGGAAAAGGGATTTGTTTCCTTTGGGGGAAAACTAAACCGAGGGAAGGTTAGCCCTGGGGGCAGTTCCGAAGTGTTCGGATTAATCAGACCCAGGTTTTTTTCATTATCTGCGGTTAGGAACTTTGTAAAGCCTATACTGGGAATTTGGGCATGAGGGAGTCTGAGGACTTTAGGGCCTTTTCAGAGTGGGGGGGTTTAAAGGGGCCCTTTAGCTCAGGGTAAGGAGTTCTTCACAAGTAGATTTTGAATGAGACGTCACAACAATTTTTTTTGAGCATGGGAGCTTAGTCTGCAGGAGAGGGTCTCACGAGAAAAATCTTGAGGGCATGGGAAAGGGGGAAAAAAACCCCGACAATGTGCAGTGGAGGGAACATATTTAGATGCCCATAGGGCATTTACCATTTTTAAAATACCTTTCAAGAATGGGCACAATATTGTCGGGAAAGCCCTAAGTGCAAATTGGACAAAGGGGGATTTGCTCCATTGCTATGGGGAGCCGGAGGTAAGAGGGTTTTTGGGCAAAGTATTGGGCAGATCAAGAAAAACTGGATATTACTCCTAAGACTCCCGGAGCCTTTTTTTCAAACAAAATACCCGTCCCTGAGGGAGGGGGGGGGCTTTAATGTCTGTAAAGGGGTTCATGGAAGCTTCTGGCATTAAAACCTGCATTCGAGCATTGGGTCAAACCATCGGTTCCCGACGAGGGGGAATTGTTGAGTTTTAGGGGGGAATTTTTTCCTTTTAAAAAAATTTTTATGCGAAAGAGAAAAGACAAAAGTTTTCCCGAGCGTTTTTAAAAAAATGGAAACCAAAAATTTCCCGCACATTTACCCCAGCTGAAATTAAAAGGAAATAATGGGGGCCTTTTAAAAATACTGAAAATTACCTCAAAGAACGGTTTTAAGGGTAACTTGGGTAACCTGCATTTAGTCTAGAGGATTTGGACCGTTGGGAACCTTTGTTGGGGGGGGGGGGGGGGGGTTTGTTTTGGGGGGGGGTGGGAAAATCCCGAATTTGTTACCAGAAAAAGTGGCAATAACACTTTTCAAGAGAATAAAAAATTACCCAAAGCAACTGAAAAGTACATAAAGTAAGAATTTTTTGGCTTCTTCAAAAAATTTTTTTAAAAAAAAAAAAAAAATCCCCCCCAAAAATGGGCCAATTTTCGCTTTTTTAACCATTTTTTTTTTTTTTTTTCCGGTACCGTAAATAGTAAGGTTAATGACAGCATTAAAAAGTACATCTTGTCCAGCAGGGGAAGATAAAAAAACACATATGGCTAGGTAGAAAAAAAATATATATATATATTTTTATTGGTACTGTTTTTAGCCATAGCAGTCAATGGAGATATTCAGTAAGCTGGTGCCTGAAGATGTCACAAAAAAAATGGAAATTGGGGGTTGGATCTGTCCATGAGAGCTTCCCTCTAGCTGAAAGGAAGGACGATTAAGGCATTAAAACAAGACTCAGATTTAATCATAAAGAAGGTAGATAAAGGGGGGGGGGGCTACTGTTGTCATGGACAGATTCTGACTACCTATGAGAGGCTGATATACAAATGACTGATGATCAGGTTTATCAAAAACTGAAGGCAGATCCCACACAGGATTATAAAAAAAAAAGTCATTGATATGAATATACAGGAGGCATATGAGATGGGCTTAAGTACACAAAGTATTAAATATACACTAATAGTTCCAAATCCACATACCCCACTTATCCAAAAATTCATAAAATCACTAAAATCCCCACCAGATAGACCTATAGTCTCAGGACTGGGACCTCTGTTGGAGTCGCTTGCAGCATATATTGACAGTTAGCTGCAGAAAATAGTGAGAACTAAACCAAAATGCCTACTGGACCATAAACAGTTCTTGCAAGTGATCCATCAGATAGAGAGTACTGAAGTTACATGGTTATGCACACTAGATGTAAAAAGTTTGTCTACAAATATTCCATATGAAGAGGGTTGCACAGCTATACGAGAATCGTTTGTGCTCGACACGTCACTTTCTAATTCACAGATTATTTTTTTCATGACACTATTGGAATTGATGTAAAAGAAGAATTATTTTCGATTTGGGGATTCATATTGCCTGCTGGGGACATCGATGGGGCCCCTTGTTGCCCCAAGTATATCTAATTTATACATGCTATATTTTGAGGGCGTTTGTTCACAAGTCTATACATGCAAAAATTGGTGATGTGGCAGCGTTACGTGGACAAGGTCTTCATCCTATAGAATGGGACAGAGACACTGCTTAATATATTTGTAGAATTGCCTAAAATATGTCATCCTTTGATCTTATTTTCGTCACTTAAGGGCGAGAGAAGATACAGCTTTTGGATGTGGGGGTCAAAAAGAATAATGGTATAACACAATTTAGTACATCTCGGTTTTCTAAACCCACAGAAAAAAACAATATGATACATAGTAAAAGTTATGTCCCCCAAGTATTCCAAGGTATAGTTAAAGGATAATTCATAAGGGCCAGACGTATATGTTCAGACGAAGGATGTTCTCATGAGCAAATGCATAAACTTGTAATGAAGTTTTCAGATCATGGATATGACAGGGATAGCCTTATAAGAATGGGACATAGAATAGGGGCCAAGCCAAGAGAAGAATTTTTTCGGACAAAAAAGAAAGACATGGAGGAACAGTGTACATTCATGACAATATTTGATAAACATTTAAATATGATAAAGCAGGTTAACTGCTGTCATTGGTCGATTTTACTAAGTGACCCAAAATATGGACATTTGTTTAAAAAGAAGCCAAGATGTTAATTTAAAAGAGGAAAGTCATTAGGTGATATGTTGGTAAGATCGGACATTAAAGGGGTTGTATCATTTCATTAAATGGTCTTCAGAATAAGGGGACAGTGAAAACAAACAACTTTGCAATTGGATGTTATTAGCAAAGCTGTCTTCTTGTCAGTGTCCCTTATCTTCTATTTCTGTAAACACAGTTCCCCAGTGCTGGTCGGATTCCTCCTCCTTTCCTTTCATTGACCGACGGCTGTACTAATTTACATTCTGTCAGGCCCCTGGTCGGATTCATGGGAGCAAGCATTTCTGTCTCTCTCGCTCAGAGTAAGGGGCCGTAGCAATTTCACTCTGCACACCCAGCAGAAACACACTGCAGCTGATTCTACAATCAGAAAACAGCAAAATTGTGCCATGGTGCCTAACTCTCCTGCATAGAAGGGAGATCTGTGCCGTTCATAGGAACACTGCATTCAACTGTAACAAACCTCCAGCTGAGAGAGGAGAAGAGATCATAGAAGACTGAGTTCATAGAAGACTGTATAGATTGAATGCAGGTATGTGGTATTTAAACAGCTCTTACAAAATAAGACTGCAGGGAGAGGAACAGTAAGATGTGGACTCAGACAGAGGGGGGGGGGAGAACAGGGCTCGGGAGCGAGCATGAACCGTGAAGGGGGGGAGATGATGTCATCACCCGTCAGTTAAGAAACACCCAGCTGGGAGGGGAAGAAAGGCCCCTGGATTGGTAGAGCTGAGAAATTGAAAATACTCTGAAACACACAAACTGAAGAAGCAATATATCCCCTTTAAGGCCGTGTTCACACGGCTTATTCAAGCCGTAATTGCGGGCTGTATTTCGCCCGCAGTTACGGCTCGAATAAGGGGCGCGACGGGGGCGGGGTGGGAGCGCGGCGGGGGCGCTGCTCGCCAGCCCCATAGACAATGCATTATTTACGGCGCGTACGCGCCGTAAATAATGTGCATGTCACTTTCTCCCCCCGCGGCGGATTCGCCGAGCGGGGAGGAGCGACGGAATCCACAGTTCTCTATGAGAATTGTGGATTACCGTAATGACTGGGATGGATTGGAGCCGTACTGAAGCGCAAATCCGGCGCGCAGTACGGCTCCAATCCACGGCGAAATAAGCAGTGTGAACATGGCCTAAATCACAAACGAGGACACAACAGGAGAAATTAGGGACACAACGCATTGGGAAATTTCCATGCCTGCCCTGCCAAAACTGCACTGCAATCACTAAAAGATCTAGTATTGCGCATCCTACACAAGGAACTGAAATAAAAAATTCAGGGCTTTCATAGCTGTTATAACAAAAATGTAGTCTGTAATCTGATGAAATGCTAGTGCAGAAAAAGTAATGTAGGTCAAACGAGCAGGATGATAAAAGTCCAGATATATGAACATAAATCCACTATATGCACATTTAGGAACAAACTGCAGGGCAATGACACACAGGGCATGGAGGGAAATAAATACGAGAGACCAAAATAATAAGGCATTTCTGTGAAAGGGGGTGGTGCATATTAGAGGAGGTGGAGGCCGGAGACGAGAATCGGTGTAGATTCAGACTACTACAACGAGAGGAGTCCTGGATCTACAATGAGGATTTTAATTTAAGATGTTAAGTGTAACATTGTTTTAATGGATACTAGTTAGCAACTATGTAATCCTGTGATATGGTAATAAGCAATTCGCAAAGGGCTCTCAAGCATCAACAACACATGCTTGAGAAAGGAAGCTTAGTCTTCTGAAACGTCACAGCTGCAGGATGCAACAAGCTGATGTGCCGGTCAGCTCTATGGCTTAATAGTCGTAAAGAGCACCTATCACCATCACACAATCACATGAAACTTTATAGTAGATGAAATGATAAGACTTTTCTCAAATACATGTCATTAGCAAATCAGAGGATTTCCCTCAGTATTACAGGAAAACAGAGTTTACTTTCACTTTGCAAGTCACAGATCATTATCTAGTAGGATTACTTCTGTGGGAGATACCAACAGCTGAGGGCATAGCTGCTAGTACAGGGTAAATCTAAGTTTCTCACTATACCCACATTGCAGGCATACCATACTGAGGACATAGTGTGACAAGGTTTACCTGTTGCATCACCCTCCTCCTCCACAGCACACAGGTATGTATGTTATACTGTTGCTAGTGTACACCTGATTCCAGGCTCCCCCTTTCACAGTGGACTCTTCTAGTTCAGAAGCAGTTAGTTGCACAGTTCTGTAAACATAGTGATCCATCAAGCTATCAGGTGCCATCTTCAGTCCTGTCTGAAGGGGCCAGTGATTTTTTAAAAACTGTATTACAGGTGATACACTTTGATTTTTCTAATGAAGCATATTTAAGGCAGTGTTTGTATTTTAGTCTCCTGTTACTTCATGAGGTTTTCCTGGATGTTATAGGTCCTCTTTAAAGAATATGCTCAATAAAATGAATGACCACTGAAGGAATGGACAGATGCATTACCAGGTTTTTCTGTTGTGCTTATTTTTCATAAATTGTGATGATGAACTGTATGTGCTATTTGAAACAAGAGAACACTGAAACCAATCGACCAAGCCTAAGGGATTGTTGCATGAAACTTAAAACACATGTTCAGCTTTTGCATAGTTTATATGTCTATATTTGTTCTTTTTAGTTAACATCTATATTTCAGCAATATTACCAAAACAGCAAATAAATAGGCAATTCTTTCACAAAAAAACGGAAAAAACCCCATAAATGATAGACAATATTTAAAGTATGGAACAAAGACTGAAATATGGAATAAATTGTAAGAACAATCTACTGTATGTAGTGCATCTATAGATCATATTTTCATAAATGGGTCCTAAGGAAATATAATTTAACTAAAGTTTAGATATAGAGAGTTTCTTACCACATATTTCAGGGTATGTTCACAAGACGGCTTTTAACATGGAATTCAATGCCAATTCTGCATTAAAATCCACATGCGACAATCTGACTTCCATTCATTTGAATGCGCAATCCACAATGTGGTTCACACTGTGAATTACAGTTCGGATTTTCTACACCATGGATCTCATATCAGTGGTGTGGAAAAAAAAAAGAATGTACATGTCCATTCTTTGAAGGGGCTCCTCCTTGGATTCTTCTTCTGCAGACAAAAACCCGCATTCAAATCAAGAGGTGAAAACTGGCTCTGCAAGGAAAAAATCCTCAGCAGAAATCCAATGTATTGACTTAGATTTCTGCTGCAGGACACCACATTGGATATTTTCAGTAAAAAAAACCTGATGTGTAAACATGACCTGCATGATCTGTAGATTCTGAACAGAACAATTCCCACGGTACATACAGCTTAGTATTAATGCAGTTCAATCAAATAAATGATAACTGGTGGATACTACAGATCATGCTACGATTCCTCTATCCATCACCCAATTACATAATTATCCCTCTCTCAATCAAGACATTAATATGATTTTATTTTCAGACTAAAATTAGAATCATTTTGCAGACATTGCTTATGTGCTCTCTAGGGCATTTGTATTCCAGATGTTTATCTGACACCCTTTCAGAATGACTAAGTAGCATATAATGTGCTTTATTTTAACCTTCTACTGATTGAGATAAATCAGCACATATGATCATTTCAGGAATAATAATGATATCATTGCAGCAGAGGATATGTTCTTTTGTGTCTGAATAGGATAAAATATCATTACAATATATAACATATTGCATCAATGATCATATACCTAGGGCTAGGATTTTTTATTTTATCATGATCACAATTCTCTTGTCAAAATAATTTATTTCATAGAAAACTTCAAAGGTCTATAAACTGAGATAAATACATAGACAATTGACAGTATAGCAATTAGCTATGGCAACAATCCCATAGGTTTTGAATAGTGTCAGTGCACAAACTGAACTACTACTGCATTTAAACAGAGGCGCTTGAGACCTCTGTTCTCATGTCCATTAGGAGGTTGCTCCTTTCCCTCACCAAACAGATATTTGTCATCTACCCTGTGGATAGGTTATAAATTTTCTTAGTGTGAATCTAATGATGAAGGATTTTTTTCCATATAGGCTTTTGGTGCATAAAACAGGCATAAAGCATCTGAAGAGTCCCATTGAGATATATGGCAAGGGAACCTGGCCTGGCTGATGCATCGCACTCTCCTTGACATCTAGAGCATTGTTTGTGGCCATCATTTCTGCTCAGAGTGAATCAACTTTCATCACTGAACAGCGATGAGGACCACTGGTCCCTCATCCTTCGCCTATGCTTAGATGCTCCCTGGCCCATTACATATATATGTAGATGCTTAGATGCCAGGAAGCATCTACGAAGGACGAGGAACCAGTGGTCTTCATCGCTGTTCAGTGATGAAAGTTTATTCACTCTGAGCAGAAATGATGGCCACCAACAATGCTGTGGATGTCAAGAAGAGCGCTATGCATGTATGTATGCATATATATATATATATATATATATATATATTAATATATATTTTTTTTTTTTTTTTTTTTTCAAACATAGGCACCCTCTCATAATTATTTAAAACAGGGAAATACGTACAAACAATCCTACCAATCTCTTTACTATGGTTATTATAAGCGTATATAAAGGGGTTCCTATCCAATGCCTCCTCTTCACTGAAAGCCACTGTATCCTTTTCTATAGGTCATTAAACAAGTGACCTCGGATATCACTTACTGTCAAACTTATTTTTCATCTCCAAAAATCTGGTGTTATGTATCTCACTGTTATCCACAATTTTTTTTTACTCGCAATAACTGACTATAAGGTAATGATTCCATCATAGTCCTTAGGTGTTGGATATTAAACTCCAAAAGATTATATCAGTATCTTTTACATATAATTCAGTCTTCAACTGCCTGTCCTCAATATATACCATCAAATACAAAAGCTGTAACATATACTGTGATGAAGCCATAGTAAATTTAATGTAGAGTAAATACAGAACCACCACGCACCAAAAAGTATATTGTGAATTATATCATTTATTAATAAGAGGCTTAGATCATAACACAAAGATTGGGGAGAAAAATATTTACAAGGACATACTCAATAAGTGCTTAACATAGAAGTCAGTGAATTTACAATTGATGTCATAAATATGTCAACGTTTTGGCGGTTTCCTTTATCAAGAGACATCAAATTGGGTAAAGGAGTAAGGATATAGTGTGGATACAGTAGCTGGTATAAAGGTAAGGGGATACCTTTACAAGCAATGCAGGTGTGCATGGGAGAACAAGAGAGTTGGTCCGGGCTCGGGGTCAGAGGTAAAGGACAAGACATCCGTTGCATATGGGAAGCAGCTGGCAACTCAATTGCATTGCTTGTAAAGGTATCCCCTTACCTTTATACCAGCTACTGTATCCACACTATATCCTTACTCCTTTACCCAATTTGATGTCTCTTGATAAAGGCAACCGCCGAAACGTCGACATATTTATGACATCAATTGTAAATTCACTGACTTCTATGTTAAGCACTTGTTGAGTATGTCCTTGTAAATATTTTTCTCCCCAATCTTTGTGGTATGATCTAAGCCTCTTATTAATAAATGATATAATTCACAATGTACTTTTTGGTTTTCGGTGGATCTGTATTTACTCTATGTTAGGCTCAATTGCCTTTTCCACATCCAGCACCCATTTTTAATTACATCCCCTTGTACTGGTGTGCGTGACCATTTATCTTTTAAATTGTAAATTTAATATCTGAATCAACTAGATTTAAATAATCAAACAAAAGATATAAAAGAGGATTGATCACCATTCCAAATCAGGAAAATGTTGTCTATGTATCTCCACCACCAACACCGAAGTGAAGTGGTAGGACACCCAGACGATGCTCTCCTCCAAATTCGCCTTAACAATATTGGCATAGGTCAGCGCCATGTTTGACCCCCATGGCTGTTCCTCTAAGTTGTAAATAACAGCCATCATCAAACATAAAATAATTACAAGTAAGGATAATCTCCAATAAGCCAAAAAATGATTATTAACTCTAATATGAAAAATCTGTCAAATCCAGTACCTTCACAACACTATGTAAACCTCTATTATGATTTATGGATGTATACAAGCTTGTTACATCGAATCAGCCCAAAATGGCTTCATTCAGAACAATAAAATATTCTATATTTTGAGAAGGAAATCAGGAGTATCTCACATATAAGATCTAACATTTACAGCAAATTGCCTCAATAATTTGTCAAGAAAAATGACTATATGACAAAACAAAGAATCTTTAACGGAGAAAATAGGCCTCCCTGGGAGGTTCAATAACTCCTTGTGTATCTTGGGTAAACAGTATAACATAGGAGTCACAGAGTTATAGGGTAATATGAATTTATGTAAATCCCTAATAATTGGGTCATGGGCATATTTATGATTAACCAAAATTCTCAACCTCTTTTTAAACTTTAATTTTTAAATTCAAACTTGGGATCATGAGCTAATTTCCTATAAACCAAAGGACCGTCAGATGGCGGATCCTGTAAATATGTCCCTTCTTATAATCATCTAAGTCTTGATACCACTTCTGTCGCTTAATTTCTTCCTGTTCAGCTCTAAACTTAAAAACATAACCCACTACTTTCTCCTTACATGTAGCAAATTCACCAAGATCAATCATTTTCACCAATTCTCTAATCTCCACCTGCAAAAATTCAATATTCAAAAGGGTCACATCCAATGCATATTTGTTAGAAAAAAACACAAATACGTGTACAAAAGACCTTATTATCAAAAAACAAATTTTGTCTCAAATGAGATCTCAGTCCCCTGGGCATGATCTGATGTTTATAATATTCTCCTTTTAAAGATGGATGTAAATTCAGATTAACCAACCGTTTGGAACCATATTCAAAGTTACGCTTTAAATCAATCTTAAATAGAATATCCAAAAAGGTGACACCTCCCAGTGCACCACTCAGTATCCTATCCGCATCGTCAGATGTATAGGTAAAGACAGTGGGTGATGGAATAGCCGAGTCCATAATTAGAAAACAAATAATAATTAGGCGTGCACAGAATCCACAAGGTCAGATAAAGTCAAATAAAGTCGAAGGAACTTTAAAGAATACAGCACTGCCAAAAATAGACACGCAAAATACAGATGTGCAAGCTTTGAAGTAAGACCTTAATCCTCCATAATACAAAAATAGAAAAAAAGCAACACCGAAAAATCAGGCAAAAAAGTGATCACCCAAGTCAATATACTGTATGCTACGTTTCAGCTCCTCAATGAAGCTCCTCAAGCGTAATGTGTCCCAAACAAAGCATATATCAAATTACATAATTAAGTGAATAAAGTGCAATGTGCACATTCGTAATATATAATACAGTATATATTTCATGAGAATTGTATACATACAAAGTGATGGTGTAATAAACATATCTATAAAACCTCAGTCATCACAAGATTGAATTACAATCCACTGTAATAATCCAATTAGATGGTGTGGATAGCAACTGTAGATAAACATGCACCCCATCAGGAATACAGTACACACTGCGCTGACTCAGAAATCACATGATATATATAAACATAATGGCACTACTTAGATAGAACCCAGAACGATGGTGCAAACAAACCGCCCCAACAGATGCATGCACACAGCGTAATACAGCCACGAGAATATCCAGCTCATATGTAATGAACTAGTAACATCACACCGGCTGTATCTGGGAAAATATAACATAGTGCACACATCATGACTACATAATATAAATAAATTATATCCTAAAAAAACTTAACTGGCCAGTGTTATCCCACATAAAACAAGCAAAAAAAAATAATGATAATAAATATGTGAAATAAAAAACAACCTTTATTGAAAAAAAAATACAAAAAAATAAATCACTATTGATCCATTCCAAAAGGGCTGAGCATCATCTGAAGGCCGATAGAACGAAAATTCATAAAAGTGACAAGTGCCAATATGTGTTGTATCCATCGAAAAAAAAAATTATATTTTTAATAAAACATCACACACATGCTTTGCAAAATATAACACATGCATATACACACAAATATGCATACATACAGTGTCTCCCGATTTTGTAAATATTGTATTATATCTTTCTATGGGACAACTCTGAAGATATGGCACTTTGTTATAATGTAAAACAGTAAGTGTACAGCTGGGGTGCCTTCAAAATAACTCATAAACTCGAAAAAGGTTACGCACACCTTAAGGGAAACGGGATAAAGCGGGTACAAAGGTGGAAAAGGACTATTGTTCCACATAGACTTAATATAATGGGTATTGCTAAACAGATGTTTAACAAAAGGTTAAAAATATTGAGGGGGTTTGAAGTAAAAAGATGTCTTACAAACGACGTTACGGAGGCAGCCTTTTTCAAGAGACATCAAAGAATATGTGGTACAAGGCAAAAAATGCAGATATGTTGAAGCAATAAGAGATGGTGAAGACAAAAAAGGATGTTGAAGGAAGGTGCAGGTAAAGTGCACAAGCGGGTGCACAAATAAAGGAGGACAACAAATTAGTAGAAGCGTAAAAGGGCAGGGGCACGTCCCGCTGCCATCCTCTTTCCCTTCCACAGCATATTTACTTTACCCCTGACGGGTTACCTACCCGAGGACGCTCATTTGTTGTCCTCCTTTATTTGTGCACTTTACCTGCACCTTTTTTTTTTACCTTCACCAGGCTTTGTCATTGTATGAGTGCTGCCAGCATTGCTGCAAAGGTTAAAGGAGTGGGGGTGGTCAGCCTTTCAGTGCTCAGACCATATGCTGCACACTGCATCAAATTGGTCCGTATGGTCGTCGTCCCTGAAGGATGCCTCTTCTAAAGATGATGCACAAGAAAGCCCACAAACACTTTGCTGAAGACAAGCGAATAAGAACATGCATTACTGGAACCATGTCCTGTGTACTGATGATACCAAGAAAAACTTATTTGGTTCAGATGGTGCCAAGTGTGTGTGGCAGCAATTTGGTGAGGCGTACAAAGATATTTGTGCCTTGCCCACAGTCAAGCATGGTGGTGGAAGTGTCATGGTTTGGGGCTGCATGAGTGCTGCCAGCTGTGGGGAGTTACAGTTCATTGAGGGAACCATGTATGCCAACATGTACTGTTACATACTAAAGCAGAGCATCCCTTAAGAAACCGGGCTGCAGGGAAGCATTCCAACATGATAATCACCCCAAACATACCTCCAAGACCATCACTACCTTGCAAAAGAAAATGAGTGCTGAAAAATAATGGTGGCCAGACAAAATATTAACATTTTGGGCAAAGTTTGTTCATTTTCACTTAAGGTTGTACTCACTTTTGTCACCAGTGGTTTAGACATTGATGACTGTGTGTTGAGTTATTTTGAGAGCACCAAATTGACACTGTTATAAAAGCTGCACACTGACTACTTTACATAGTATCAAAGTGTCATATATTTAGTGTGGTCCAATGAAAAGCTAAAATACATATATGTGTGTGTGTATGTATTATATATATATATATATATATAAAATATTATAAATAAAATATAATAATATATATATATATATATATATATTGTAATAGGGCAGAAGGGATTGTGGTGGACCAGAGATATGTGTCACCAAGGACCCTGGGTTGGTGAGGGGAAAAAACCCGTTTAAATTTTATGCTCGGCGGCGGGAGGTTGCTGACGCACATTTTTTGTGTTATGCTTGCCCGAGCAAGTAGTCTGGGTCTGGTTTTCACAGGAGCAGTCATAGAGTTGGGTGGGTGACTGCTCCCACATCTTCTGGGTCCAGGCCGGTGTTTGGGTGGGGTATGTAAGCCGGGAGATCAGGGGGGTAGAGGTGATTGATTGTCTGTGATGCTGGGAGAGTGCTGGTGTGCACAGCAGAAGATCCCAAGAACAGACTACACGCCGGTCTCAAGTGGAGACAAGGAAGGCTGGAGGCTGATCTGGACACAGGACTGTAAGGCCTCGTTCACACGGATTATTTTGCCGCGGATTTGCCGACGGATTGACGATCGTCAATCTGTCGGCAAATCAGTCAGAAATAAGTAACAGCCTATTTTTCTTTTTGATTTTTTTTGAAAATACGGCTCGTCGTTCACACAAAGGTATTTCCGTGCCGGATTCCCCGCCGCGGATTGAAGGGCAATCCGGACGGAAAAAAAATGGGGCCTTGTAAATTAAATTTAGGGGAAGGGATTCCCCCAACCTAAAATGATTGGCGATGGGGGGAATCTTTGGGGAAAATTTCATTTTCAAATACGTGCCAAAAATTTTGGGGGTCACTTTTTTGAAAATTGTTTTCAATGATTTCAAAACCCGTTTTTACGATGGGCAATTGATGAAAAATATGTTCTAAAATAACCCCTTTTGTGAACGGGCCCCTAAGTGTCCCACACGGGAATTTTGTAAACCTGTTTTTTTTTCTCGGGCCTTTTGGCTGAAGTTAAACCCCCAAGTTTACGTTGGTTTTTTTCTAAGGGGAAATAAACCCCTCCTTGGGGAATTTTTTTAAACAGGGGGAAAAGGGGGACTGGTCCTGTGTTTTTTTTACCCCCGAGTGACCCCTTTAAAATATATTATATATATTTTAAAAATTATATATATATATATATATATTTATATTTTAATATGTGTGTTTATAAATATATATATTTATATTAAAATATATATATATATAAAATATATATACACACTTTTTAATTTAGGTACTCTGAAGCTCTTTTATACCATTTCTCATGTGGAGATCAAAGGGTGGAAATTAAAAAGTTCTGATTTGACATCTTTTTAAAACCACCTTCAATGTTAAAAACCTACAGGACTTTTAAATTTTGTTTTCTTTTTTGAAAGCAAGAAGACCTTTATTCCAAGCATACTCATGTATTTCAGTGCCCATTTAGTATTTAAAAAAGGGAAAGATAAAAAAATCCCTTTGAAGCCCCTTTTTCAGACTCTTTTCCTAATTTCTTTGACACTTTTAAACTAAAAATTTTAAATTACATTTCATGGGGGTTTAATTTAAAAAACAAGAATGCTTCACACTGAATTGATGTTAACCTCCACAAAAAGAAAAAAAAAAAATAGTGAAATTCATCGAGTATGCACAATTTCCATTCTATGTTTAGCTGGCAAACAGAAAGTCTAAAAGGGCCTTTTGATGTGTTACATGCTAAAAGGGTAATATGGAAAATTTGGGGTTTTTAAATTAAATTTTTTTAATTTTACCTTTTCCCTGTAGTATTAGTTCCTTTAAAGAAGTCATATTCGATTAGTTAGCTCTAAACATAACATGTAAATATTTCATTAGTATATGCGGGGTGTTGAATTAAGAACATGTGTATAATACACATAGGTTCAAACTCATGCCAAGGGAGAGCCCATTTACAACACTGCTACACGTTTTCAGGGTCATTATAAAGGGTTCCAAAAATCCCCCTGAAAGTTCTGAAAAATACTCAGCTTAGGAGTTATTTTATGTTTTGTTTCTATAGGTTTTTTGGAAGAAAAACTCATTTAGGGAATGAATGTCAAAGGGGGACTCTTTAATTTGGGAAAAGGGGGCTCCACAAAGACGTAGTCCTGATAAGTGCAGAAAATTTGCAAAATGGGGAAAATCCGTGCTTTTTTGGAAAGATTTTACATAGTTCCCCATGGAAATGGACCTGGTTTTAAAAACTGATACATGTCCCAAATTTATGTTGCAAAGATCCTGGGATATTTTTTTTTTCCCCAATGATGTCAAATCCAAAAAAAATTCACAAAATTAAGGGGTTTTTTCTGCCAAAAAATTTCCCAAAAAATTTCAAGTGTGGAAATTTTTAAAAAAACAGAATTTTTTCTCTTAAAAATACTCTGCAGCAAAAAAACCACAAAGGGCAAAATTTAAAAAAATCTTAAAGGGGTTTTTCCCCGATTCATTTTATTTCCCTCCTGCATCCAGCTCGTGGCTAGGAGGCGGGGGTTTGTGATTTTTTTTTAAATTGGGGTTCATGTGGGCCGAGCAGGTTTACAAACACCCGGGGCCCTTTCCCCCTCTGTAGACAAAGAAAAAGGGCTGTTTATGTAAAGCATTTTGGGGGTGAGAGGTAAAATTTTTGCCCCCAAGGGGGGGACAAGGGGCCCAGGTTTTAAATCCCTGCAGGGAAACCCAAAACCCGTATTTTTTTTTTCTTTATAATGCACAAACCTAATTGAGGGTTTTTTTTTTATTTATTTGCACTGTTTGGGCTAAATTTTGAGGATACAGAGAACAGGAGTTTGAATGACAGCACCCGGGGTTTGGGAAATTTAGTAGCTGCTGATTGGGAGAGGTTATGGCTGAGCTTTTCTGACCAGGGGTATGGACTCTCCCCCCCCCCC
>JAODAL010042451.1:0-34814 GCA_025379985.1 Phyllomedusa bahiana | reverse complement strand
CTTATAAAAACTCCCTCCTTGGGCCTTTATTGCAAGCGGCAAAGACCGTTATTCCCGAGGCACGGGAAACCCTGGATCCCCCCTCCTTGGGGAGGACCGTAAAAGTTACTTCCACCTCCCACAGGGAAAGGGCTTTTAGCTACCTCAGAGGAACAAATACGGTCCTTGACGGGACTGGTCCCCGGGCTTAAATTTTGGGTGAGCATTCCCGCCCCCCCGTTCCTCACTATTTAGGCTAGTTTGTAGCGTGGTGGTATCTCCCACTTTGGTAATCATCCCCTCTCTTTCTTTCCACCCCCCCTTTTAATCCCTAAAGGTTCTTCTTTCCCCCCCCCCACCTTCCAAAATTTTTTTTTTTTCTCTTCTTCCCCTCCTCTCCCTCCTTCTCTCCCCCCCCCCTCCACTGTGTGTGTGTGGGATTTTCTTTCCCCTGTTGTCTTGTCTGTCCATTTAGTGCCCGAAGTCAGAATTTGCTTCATCATCTTGGGGGAAATTATAAAGTCCCTCTAAGCTCGGGGGCCCAATTTTTTTTTCAACCGTTTTTCTCTATGTACACTGGTATTCTTTGGTTACTTTTTATATTTTTTCCCTTTGTTTGTATTAATGTGAATTTTGAGATTTTATTTTTTTGTACTTCTCCTTGCTGAATCATTTGCAAAACTCTGTTTGTTTGCCCATATGCAAACGACATCTGTCTTTGTACATCACAAGTTAACTCGATGTAATGTTAAATTCAGTCTTTTCTCTCCTTCTGTTCCCTTTTAATAAAAAACCTTTTGAATAAGAAAAAAAAAAAAAAAAGCGATTTCTCATCATCAAACCCATCAAAAGGGAAACAGCGGTTACTGGGTGTCCACCCCTTGACCCATTTTCCAATCAGAAGTGGCAAATTCCCTTTCCCCCCAAAAAGACTTAGAATGCAGGAATTTGAGACAGGGTCGTTGACCAACTAGACCCCCTAGGGCCCTGCCCCGCGACTCCACATTCCCCGTTGGGAGTTCTTGCGCCACCACATATGTGACGAGATGTTTGTCCCCGGTGCAAAATGATAGGGGTCTCCGCCAGTCCCCATTGCCATTTTTGTGAAGGGGGCCCCCTTTTAGCTGTACCGTGTACCGCTGTGCAGCCCCTAATCTTTTTAAAATTTTATTGAACATAACGAATTATTTTAGCAATTAATTTTTTTTGGACTTTTATAGCCCAATTGTTTGCCTAAGATGTAGAGTACGTTTAGTTGGGGGTAATTCCAGCTTTTCCTCACCCTTTTTGGGGGTAAGAATGAAGCGTTGTTCCTCTCCCCTGATTTTAATGGGTTTGGCGTATCAACTTCGATCGAAAAAATTATTGACACATCCTCATCACTATTCCTAAATGCTATTTGAATACTTATGGGGTTATTTTTAAGGAGTCTTTATGGGGGTAACATACAGCCCCCCCCGCTACTTCAGACTGGAGGTCCCCAAAAAATCAATGTTGCAAGTTTTCTTTAAAATGTGAAAAATTTTACTTCTAAATTTCTAAAGCCCCAAATACTGTAAAATAAATTAAAACTGATGCCAACATAAAGTGAAAATATGATTGATGCTAGTTATAAATTATTTTGTGTCAAATAACTGGCTGTCTTATACGCAGAAATTTCTTAACTTTGCAAAATGTTCATGATATTTTGATACTTTTCACAAATAAACACGGATTAAAAGGACCAAAATTTCATACTAACTTAAAGCACAATGTGTCATGAGAAAACTCAGTTTTGAAATCACAGGGGTAGGGAAAAAATATCGAAAAAATTTTTTTTACATAAAGTGACACATGTCAGATTACTAAAATGGGGCTTTTTTCAGGGAGGTCAAAATTGGCTGCATTGGTAAAGGGGTTTTTAAGGGGAAAATATAGTTAAACTTTTTAATTTTTTCTTTTTGATTTTGGGGTTTTATTAGAAAGCAAGAGGCCCAAACATTGGGTGAGACTTTTAAGCAATAAAAAAGAGAGTTTTCAGATTTGGAATGCCTAGTCCCCAAAACCCAAGAATTTGATTTTAGAGGCACATTTTTCCCTTTGGTTTGGGCCCCGGGGCCACCTGTACGGTGTCCTCCCCAGCCCTTTGCTTCAACTTTAACGACTAAATGTGATGTTTAAAAAGATATGGGCGAATTTCTCAAAAAATTCGATTGGGGGCACTTGGGCCTAATTTTCCGACAAAATTTTTTTCTTCCAAATTTTACTTCGCAGGGAATCGCGTTAAAAACCCGTTATTTCCAGGTTTGCACAGAGCCTGCGGGGGTGCTTTTGAATGTTGTTGCCATCCCTTTAAATATGCGAGGGAGCTTTTTTTTGGTTTCTTCAACAATGTTGTGTTTTAGTATGACACGCAGGGACTGCCCCCGCTCTTAGAATCGTTTTCCCCTATAAAATTCCCCCGGGGGGCCCCTTAAGAGGGCAAAACTCCCAAAAAAACTCAAGGGGAAAATGTAGCCTGATAAAGTCATGCCAGAAAAAGCTGGAAAAAAAACAAGCTGGGGGGCCAGGTGGAAAAATTAGTGACAGGGGGTGGGGGTGAGGGGGGCGGGCCACTGCAGCATGGGTCGGGGCGGTGGCAAAAACCATTCTGGAGGGGGGCAAAACACGGGGGGGAAACCCAAACAGATTTGGCAAAATTAAATTGAGAGGGGAGGTCAGGGGGCAGCAGCAGTATGAGGTCGGGGCCAAGTGTCACAAGGGACATTTGGGGGCGGAAAACATTTATTAGGCCACAGAGTGGCCAAAATGAAAAACATTGGGGAAAGGTCAAAAAAGCAGCAGCATGAGATAAAGGCAGGGGCCCAAAAGGGACATTTGGAGGCGGAAAAAAATTTATTAGGCCACAGGTGGCCCAATTTGGATCAGTGTGGAGGTACGACAGCAGCAGCATGAGACGGGCCCAGGGGCAAATGAAAAATTTCGGGGGGGCAAAACTTATTAGGCCACAGAGGGGCCCCAATCACACGTGTGGGGGGTCCGGGGGGCGGGCAGTATGAGAACAGGAAGTGGCCCTTTACATTCTGGAGGGGGAAAAAACAGTATTAGCCCCACAGAGTGGCAAAAATCACACAGTGTGGAGGTCACGGCGGCAGCAGTATGAAAAATCGGGGGCGGGTGCAAATGACATTCTGGGGCGGCAAAAGGTTTTGGGGCCACAGAAGGGCACAATCAACAGGGGTGGGGGGCACGACGCAGCAGCATGGGGCCGGGAAGGGGGCACAATGACTTCTGGAGGGGGGGCAAAACGGGAGGAAGCCACAGGGGTGGCACAATGACTAGGAGCGGGGGGTAAACGGCGGCAGCACTTTGAGGTCAGGCAGTGGCACAATGACAAGTTTTGGGGAAAAATTGGAAAAGCACCCCACAGAAAGGCGCATAAGGTCAGACAGTGGCACAATGACCCCGGGGTGGATGTCACGGCAACAGCAACAGCACGGGCAAAATGAGGTTATAGAGGGGCCCCAAGACAGAGTTTGAGGTGGGGGAAAAACCCAGCCCCTGGAAACGTGGTGGTAGGCAGATGGAAAAAACTGTCAGAGATGGTGGCATCGGGGGGTGGGGGGGCGGCATCAAAATTTAAGGGGGCTGGGGCGGGTTAGTTTGAACCCAAGGAGGCCAAAGGCTTTGGTGGGGGGAAATCCAGGCCGATCCATGCCTGATTCTCTTGAAAAGGTCAGTCTTTTCCTTTTTTTCCCGGGGACAAGGGGGTTTTCTTTTGGGGGGAAAACGATGGCCCCCCCCCCAATGGAACCCCCGCTCGGGAGGGCCACCTACGGGCCCGGGCCAGGAACTTCTCCACTGCAAACTGGGGCAATTTGGGGCCCACACATCCAGTTTGGTGCCCAAGTAGCCCCGGGGAAATCTTCTAATTGAGGGGGCCCAGGGGTGCTGCCCCAAGTAGGCCACAACCTTTGGGGTTCGGGAAGGCCCGGGGGCCTCCCTGCGGCTGCTGCTGGCGACTGCCCTCCCACTAGGGGGGTTAAAAGGGAAGTGCCCAGTAAACTCCAACTTAGGTTACTATTGTTGGAGCGGGAGCCCTACCCCCCCCCCTTTCCCCCCCAAGCAGCCGGGGCATTTGGCCCGGTGAGCGATGAAAACCCCCCCGGTCAGCCCTGTCAAAAGGAGGACGATGCCGCACATAGGCAGCACCCAAACGGGATTAGGGAGGTTTTCCCCTATTTTTTTGGGAGTTTGTCCCTCTCAATGCGGGGAAAAAAGGGCCCCCCCATTTTGGCCCCGGTAGCGAGGGCCCAATGGGGTGGGGCCGGGAAGTCATCCCTCTCCCGGATGCGACTTTTTGGGGCCCTGTCACTAGCCGGGCAAATAAGCATGCTGGGGGGAAAATCGGAAACAATTTGATTGGGGGGGCTCCCTGCCCCCTTTTTTCCCACATATACTCCCACGGGGCTTGGGGGTCATCTCCCCGGTCTTCCTCATCTCCATCCACCCCCCTCCGCTGCTCCGGCCCTCCTTCTTGCACCGGGGTAAAAATTTTCCCCCTCATTTCACCAGACAATGTTTCCCTGCCCCAAAAGTCCTCCCCCCTCCCCCCAAATTTTCAGTCCCCCCGGGAACTCATTTTGGCCCCGAGGTTGTCCCACGTCTCCGTCCCCTGCCCAAAACAGATTTTTCACATCTGTTCCAGGACATGAAGCAGGGGAATAAAATTTTATTCCCCCCCGTAGCCCCTGGCGACTGACAAATAAGGGCCCCCTCCTGAAGGGCCTCAACAAACGGAAAGGTTTTCCCGCTTTGGGGGCGGGGCCACTGGCGACATCAAATTTAAAAACGGGGGAAAGTACTTCTGCCCTCCCTGGATCTCAAAAAACCCGGTTAATGCCTTTCTCGGTTCATACTTCGGCCCCAACATGTGCAGGCGGGAAATTTCCAGCTGGGGGAAACTTTCCGCATATGAGTTTTTGGGGGGGGGCCGTTCTGCCCCCTGCAACTTGGAGGAAGGTTTTCATGGCTTTTTTAACGAATGGTTTAAAGGGGCTTGCCCCTTTTTCCGGGGCCTTTTTTCAAAGGGTTCTGAAGACGGTGGAAGACTTCAGGAACCTTTTCAAACCAGATTGAACACGTGCGCCATGCGGGGCGCGGGGACCACCCCTCCTCGGTGCAGCGCGGACACCTTTTTTCCTCCCTTTGGGTCCGTCACCAGGGTTCCGGGATTTGCAGTTGGCGCGGGGAAAGCCACACATCATTTCTTGCTGCATGACGGGGGAGCAGTTCCCCCCCCTGGGGGTGACTTCGTTCGCCGAGGCAAGCCGGGTGTAAAAACGGCGTGAAAACCGCTTTTTCCCCTTTACAAAGGGGGTATGATTGGGAGCAGTACTTTGGAGGCTGGGGAATTGGTGGTTTTTGGTGGAGGTTGGGGGAGGCAAAAACATTGGCGCAGGTCCCGAAATTTTTGAAAAAGTGGAGGAAAAATCCCGGCATCTCCTGCCCCCAAGGGTTGGGTTGGGGTGCCTGGGGCGGGGAAGCACATTCCCCCAGTGGGCCGAAAAGGGGACATGTACGGGCCCGGGACCGTTTTTTCCCAGCCCCGAGCCCGGGCGCTCCCAGGCACCAGGAAAACAAACCAAATAAGTTTTTTAAAGGACTGACCTACCTTCTGTTCTACATATTTAGGGGAAGTGGGGGTTTATTTGGAAATTTTTGGAAAAGAAATTACGGTTTGGGGAATCTCCACCCCGGGGTGGGCACAAGCCATTAGTTCTCGAAGGGTTTGGCAGAGCCCACCATTTGGAAAGGGGGGGACTGATACCAACAACTTGGGACAGGAGAAACGGCCCAGCTGTTTCACCTTAGGATGGTTGGGCGCATACTGTTGTCTCTTTGCAATCGTCTCGCTGAACGACTGCTGGCGCCCCTGAGTAGGGAGGAGAGGAGCATCTGGGAACCCCGGGGGATGATGTCAAAGAGAAACAGTCCCCCTTTTGCAGGATTGGGGGAGCCTTTGGCTGGCTGCAAAAGGGATGCCCTGCCCTGGGCCTGCCGGGTGCTGCCCGTTCTGCGGCGGGAATGGACCCCCAAAATCTGAGCCCAAAAGTTTCTCCCAGGCCACCCGGGTGGGTTGGGCCCTGCATGTGTTGACGCAGGGCCGTGGTTTCCCAAAGTTTTGTCCTGGCCCCCCGCGCCCCTTTTTGGGCCCCCAGATTCTACTTTTACCCCAAAATTGGGCCCCCTCCGGTTTTCTTAGCAAAGAACTTTCCACAAAAGCCCAAATATCAGTTTTAAACCCCCAACGCTCCGCACTGATGACTAAATGCCCCCCGCTGCCTCCCCGGGGCCCCTGTGCTTTCTACTTTCCTTGGGCCTGCGAATCGGGGGGTTTTTTTCCCCCTTGGGCCGGTTGGGGCCCCCACCTCACACTTTTCTGCTATTTCCGGGTGACTCACCCGGGCCCCAAAGACCCCCTTTTGGCTGGGGCTGCGGCCCCGACCCCGCAAGGGTGCGTCATCCTCCCGACGTTTATGAAGCCCCCTTTCCTCACCCGGGGTCCCAATGCGGTCCCCGCCCCAAACATTATTTGGGTTCCCTCGTCACCCCGCTGTCCTCACGACCGGGCTTGGGGATGCCCGGGGGGGACCCTCACAACAGACCTCCCTTTCCCCTCTCCACATCTTACTTTGCCGCCCACTGCAAGAAGCAGGGGATATTGGCCCCAATTTTTTTTGCTGCCAAGTAGCTTTTGGGGCTGCCCCCCTCAAAAATTTTCTCCCCGCTAAAATAGTGGCGCGAGCCCAAGACCACATAGTAATTCTGGGTGAGGGGAAACCGGGTTTGGGGCAAGGGGGTGGTTTTGAGGACGGTGGGGCCGGGTGACCCCGGGTCCCGGGCCCTTGGGCCCAAAAAAAGGTTTTTTGTCCCGGGGTTTCCCCCGCTCTTGGCCGGGGTTGGCAGATGTCACTGGGAGGAAAAGGATGACCTAGCAACCAATAAAAAAAACCCCTTTGGGGTTTCTGAAACCCAAAACACGGCCCTAGGACCAACCGGCAGGGTTTTGGCCCTTTACCCACGGGCCCCTGCTGCGACGTCCCCCTTTCTTTTTTGGGGTGCGACCTGGGGCCCGTTCCAGGAATGTTTGTGCCATGCCCCTCGCAGGTGCAGAGCATGCCACCTCTCTGTTGGGCATACGTTTGTTCTAAAAAAGTACGACACTGTTTATTTATGATTCTTTTATAATAAAAAAAAACACCCTTTTTTTTGACCCCCAAAAGAAACCCCTAACAGCTTGGGGAAACCCTTTGGGTAAAATTGCCCCTCCCCCAAAATGGCCAGGGGAAAAATTTTTTTGTATGGTGTCGTTTTAAAAACACTGGGGTTTTTTACTAAATGTAAAGACCAAAAAAGGTTAATAACCCGGCGGACAGGAAATTTGGGTTCAGGAAAAAAGTATATATTTGGCATTGAAAAAAAACGGTTTATTTTTGTCAGCACACCACAAAAAAAACGCTTAATTAACCCCCGGATTAAATTGCCCCCAAAGAAAATTTAGCCGCCAAACTAGGGGCTTTGGGGCGTGGTTACAATTGGGGTTTTTTTCTAGCCAACAAAAAAGAGATACCGTTGTAATTAACCCTTTTCTTTTTGGAAAAAAGGTACAGGAAAATTTTATATATTTTTGGCCCTTGAAAAAGAAAGGTTTATTTTTGTCAGCACACCAGCAAAACAACGCTTTTAAATTTAAACCCCCGGATGTAAAATTCGCCAAAAAATTTGGGGCCCCACAAAATAAGGAAACCTTTTTTAGCTGTTACAATTGGTGTTTTTTTTTTACGCCACAAAAAAAAAGAGATTTCAGTTTTTTATTAAACCCTTTTCTTGGATTTAGGCCCACAGGAAAAATTTAAATATTTTTTCGTTGAATTTAAAACGGTTTTTTTTTTGTCAGCAAAACCAGCAAAACAAAGTTAATTAACCCCGGATATAAATTGGGGGCCCAAAAAATTGAGCCCCCCACAAATAGTAACTTTGTTTGCTGTTACAAAATTTCGTGGGGGGTTTTTATGCCCCAAACAAAGATTTCAGTTTTTAATTAACCTTTGCTTTTGGGAATTTTAGGGAAAGGAAAAAATTTATATATTTTGGGCCCTTGGAAAAAAACGGTTTTTTTGGGGTCAGCACACCAGCAAAAACAACGCTTAATTAACCCCCCCGGGTGAAAAATTTGGGCCCAAAAAATTTTAAAAACCCCCACAAAATAGTAACTTTGTTTTGGGGTGGTAAAAATTGCGTGTTTTCCCATTTCCACACAACCCAAAAGATACAAATTGTATTTAAAACTTTTGGGTTGGGAAAATTTGGGGTTTCAGGGAAAAATTTAATTTTTTGGCCCTTGAAAAAAAAACGGTTTTTTTTTTTGTCAGCACACCCGCCCCAAAAAAACGCTTAATTAACCCCTGGTGTAAATTGCGCCAAAGAAATTGGGGCCGCACAAACCCAGTAGCTTTGGGGGGGGTGTTACCAAAGGCCCTGTTTTTTAACCCCCCCACAACAAGAGATACAGTTTAATTTTAAACCCTTTGGGTTGTGAATTAGGCTACAGGAAAAAATTTTTATATTTTTGGGGTTTAAAAAGAGGGTTTTTTTTTTGTCCCGAACACCAGCAAAACAACCGGAAAAAAATTTAACCCCCGGGTGTAAAAATTGCGCCAAAAAAATTGAGCCCCAAAGAACAGTAGCTTTGTAGGGGTGTTACAATTGCGTGTTTTTCCCCCGACGCCAAAACAACAAAGAGATACAGTTGTAATTAACCTTTGCTTGTGAATTAGGGTACAGGAAAAATTTTTTTATATTTTGGCGTTGAATAAGACGGTTTATTTTTTTTCAGGGACACCAGCAAAACAACGCTTAATTTAACCCCTGGATGTAAATTGCGCCAAAGATTTGAGCCCCCACAAACTAGTAGCTTTTTAGCGTGTTTTTCAATTGCGTGTTTTTTACGCCCACAACAAAAGATAAAAAGTTGTAATTTAAACCTTTGCTTTTTGGATTAGGCTACAGGGAAAAAATTTTTTATTTTGGCGGGGAAAAAGCCCGGGTTTAAATTTTTTTCAGGGACCCAGAAAACAACGCTTAATTTAAACCCCGGGGGTATAAATTTTTTCGCCCAAAAAATTTAAACCCCCACAAATTTGTAATTTGTAAAGGGGGTTTTAAAAATTGCGGTTTTCTATGGGCCCCACCAAAAAAAGGATACAGTTGTAATTTAAACCCCTTTTCCCTTTTAATTAGGCTACAGGAAAAATTTATATATTTTGGCGTTGAAAAAAAACGGTTTTTGGGGTCACAAAACCAGCAAAACAAAGCCCTTTAAATTTAAACCCCCGGATGAAATTTGCGCCCAAAGATTAAGCCGCACCCCAAAAGTAAACTTTGTTGCGTTTTTACAAATTTCGTGTTTTCAAAGCCACACAACAAGAATACCGGGTTTTGGGATTTAACTTTTGCTTGTGAATTAGGCACAGGAAAAAATTTTTAATTTTGGCGTTGAAAAAAACGGGTTTTTTTTTTGGGCACAAACCCCCCCGCAAAACAACGCTTAATTAACCCCTGGATGTAAATTGCGGGCCCAAAAAAGGGGCCGCACAAAATAGTACTTTTGGTTTAGGTGTTTTAAAAATTTTCGTTTTTCTATTTCCCAACCAAAACAAGAGATACAGTTGTAATTAACCTTTGCTTGGGGGAATTAGGCTTCAGGGAAAATTTATATTTTTTGGCGGTTTTAAAAAAACGGTTTTTTTTTGGGGTCCCGCACACCAGCAAAACAACGCTTTGAAAACCCCTGGTGTAAATTGCGCAAAGAAAATTTAGCAAAACCCAAAAGGGGAAGGGTATTTGAATTTTAAAAACGGGTGTTTCTTTAAAGAATTTCAACAGAACTGGGGTTTGATCCCCCTTTGGGTATTGAAAGAATATTGAAACTGCAGTGGAAAGCCCACTGGGTTTCAGACTAAAACCCCAAAAAATTTTGAAATTTAAAAATTAAAAAGAACAGTCTCGGGGACAAGGGGAGACACCCCCCAGAAATCCCCTATATAAAAAAACAATTTTCAGTAAGAGTATAAACCCCGGCAGCAACTTTCCCCGATTGAGCACCGGGGGAGGAGGGGTTTTGGGGTCCCGGCGTTGCGCCCCGGGCCCCTTTTTATATCGGGGACGTCCCCAGAACCCCCGGTCCTCCCGATTGGCTTTTAAACCCCTGCACATGTCATTTCAGGCTATGCCCTTTCCCCTTCCCCCCCAGAGTGCTAGCCCCCAAAAGGGAGTGCCATGTGCTCGGGAGCCATTTTTTTTTCAATCAAAAGCACACTTCGTTTACCCAAGACCCCAAAGTTCGACTTCGTTCCGAACCGAAGTTCCCCTAAATTTTTAAACCCAAAATTTCCCCTTCGGGGGTTTGAATGCGTTCGCCCATTCTTTATGGAAAAATTATCCCCACCAATCTGTAAACCCCAAAATGGGGGCTCGGGGTTCTGAGTCACCCCCACCCCCAATTGCAGCAGGACACCGGTGGGAAAACATAAATGTGGCATAATTTTAAAAGGGGCCCGCGCTAGATTTCTGGAGTCTTTTCAGCCCGGGTTTTAGGTGCAAACCCCCTTCTACAAATTTTTTTTAAACTCCCCCCCCGCCAAATCCCCGGGCACTTTTTATAGTTGGGGAGATTTTTCCCCCCCGGGGGGGTTTGGGAATTGCCCCCGTTTAAAAGGGAGATTTTCCCCCAGGTAGTAGGTAGATTGCTCCTAGGTAGTTGGTACATTGATCCTAGGAGGAAATAGATATCCCCAAATAGCCCCGGGGGCCCCTTTTGGAAATTTAAAAAAAAAATAATAATAAAATAAAAATACACTCACCTCTTCCCATTCTCTGACGAGTGGCAGTTGTGACAGTTCAAACAAGCAATGCTTCTCCTAGTCAAGCCCGACAATGGCAGCATGATTATATGACATAATTGCGCCGTCTATGTGATGATGCTTGGTCGTCCCCTACGGCCTTAGATATGCTAAGTGGAATAGCGGAGCAGATGCTGGTTGCTCTCTGCTCTAAGAGCACATACAGACATGCCTCTGAGCAGGGCCGCAATTAGGGCAGTGCAACCGGTACTGCTGTACAGTGCCCTGCTGGTCTGTGAAGCAAGGGGGGGCTGTCGCCGTCGGCAGGTTCCGTCCCCTTGCTTCACAGAGGCTAACTTAATTGTATGCACGTCCTTACGACACACATACAATTCAGATGAACGGCAGGGCAGGGAGAGCTGTGCGCTCCTTGCTCCTGCCGTACATAGCTCTGCAGGCAGCACGGTGGAAGTGATGCCATTGCACCGCCTGCCGAGCTTCCTGTCATAGGTCCCAATCTAAAGCAGCAGGCTTGGGGCCGGGAGCAGATGGGGACACCGGGGAGCGCGCTAAGATGAGTACTTAGCTACGGGGGGCCTAAAATTACAGTTTAAGGCCTTAAAACTACAGGAGGGGGCCCTAAAACTGCAGGAGGGGGCCCTGAAACTACAGGAGGAGGCCCTAAACCTACAGGAGGAGGCCAAAACTGATAAAACTAAAACTACAGGAGGGGCCCTAAATACAAGAGCACTAAAGGGTAGGAGGAGGCCCTTAAAAAAACTACAGGAGGGAAATGAGGGCCCTAAAACTACAGGAGAGGCCCTAAAATTATAAGAGGAGACCCTAAAACTACAGGAGGGGGCCCTAAAAAAAAAGGGCGGGCCTAAAACTACAGGGGAGGCCCTAAAGTACAGCAGGGGGCCCTAAGATACGACGGGAGGGATTTCCTGACTACAAGAACCCTAAACTACGGGGGGAGGGCTATCCTGACTACAGGGGCCCTAAAACTACAGGAAGGGGCCCTAAAACTACAGGAGGAGGCCTTAAACCTACAGAAGGAGGCCCTAAAACCACAGGAGGGGCTCTAAAACTACAGGAGGGGGCCCTAAAACTATAAGAGGAGGCCCTATACCTACAGGAGGAGGCCCTAAAACTACAGGAGGGGCCATAAAACTACAGGAAGAGGCCTTAAACCTACAGGAGGAGGCCCTAAAACCACAGGAGAGGCCCTAGAACTACAGGAGGGGGCCCTAAAACTATAAGAGGAGGCCCTAAACCTATAGGAGGAGGCCCTAAAACTACAGGATGGGGCCCTAAAAATACAGGGAGGGCCTAAAACTATAGGGGAGGCCCTAAAGTACAGCAGGGGGCCCTAAGCTACGGATGGAGGGATTTCATGACGATAAGAGCCCTAAACTACGGGGGTAGGGCTATACTGACTACAGGTGCCCTAAAACTACAGGAGGGGGCCCTAAAACTACAGGAGGAGGCCTTAAACCTACAGGAGGAGGCCCTAAAACCACAGGAGGGGCCCTAAAACTACAGGAGGGAGCCCTAAAACTACAGGAAGAGGCCTTAAACCTACAGGAGGAGGCCCTAAAACCACAGTAGGGGGCACTAAAACTATAAGAGGAGGCCCTGAAACTACAGGAGGAGGCCCTAAAACTACAGGATGGGGCCCTAAAAATACAGGGACGGCCTAAAACTACAGAGTAGGCCCTAAATTACAGGAGGGGGCCCTAAGCTACGGTGGGAGGGATTTCCTGACTAAAAGAGCCCTGAACTACGGGGGGAGGGCTATACTGACTGCAGGGGCCCTAAAACTACAGGAGGGGGCTCTAAAACTACAGGAGGAGGCCTTAAACATACAGGAGGAGGCCCTAAAACCACAGGAGTGGTCCTAAAACTACAGGAGGGGGCCCTAAAACTATAAGAGGAGGCCGTATACCTACAGGAGGAGGCCCTAAAACTACACGAGGAGGCCTTAAACCTACAGTAGGAGGCCCTAAAACCACAGGAGGGGCCCTAAAACTACAGGAGGGGGCCCAAAAACTATAAGAGGAGGGCCCTGACTACAAGGAGCCCTAAAACTACAGGGGAGGGCACCTAAAAATACAGGGGCCCTAAGCTACGTGGAGGGATTTCCTACTAAAAGGGGAGGGGCCCTAAAACTACGGGGGGAGGGGTAATATGACTGCAAGGGCCCTAAAACTACAGGAGGGGGGGCTCTGACTACAGGGGCCTAAATCTACAGAGTGAGGCCCTAAAACACAGGAGTGGTCCCTAAAACTACAGGGGGGGACCTAAAATTATAAGAGGAGGCCTAAACCTACAGGAGGAGGCCCTAAAACCCTACAGGAGAGGGCCTTAAAACTACAGAGGAGGCCCTAAAACCACAGAAAGGGGCCCTAAAACTCAGGAGGGGGCCCAAAAACTATAAGGGAGGGCCTGAAACTACGGGAGGAGGCCCTAAATTACAGGAGGGGCCCTAAATAATAGGGGACGGCCTGAAACTACAAGTGGGCCCTAAATTACGGAGGAGGGCCCTAAGCTACGGATGGTGGGATTTACTGACTACAAGAGCCCTAAACTACGGGGGGAGGGCTATTCAGACTACAGGGGCCCCTAACTACAGTAGGGGCCACTACCTATAGAGGGGATCCTAAACTACAGGAGGGGCCCCTAAGCCATAGGGGGAGGGATTTCCTGACTACAAGAGCCCTAAACTACGGGGGGGGGGGGAGCTGTCCTGACTACAGGGGCCCTAAATCTACAAGAGTGGGCCCTAAAACTACAGGAGGGGGCCCTAAACCTACAGGTGGGGACACTAAAATTATAAGAGGAGGTCCTAAACCTACAGGAGGAGGCCCTAAACCTACAGGAGAGGGCCCTAAAACTACAAGAGGGGGCCCTAAAACTACAGAAGGGGCCCTAAAACTTCAGGAGGGGGCCCTAAAACTACAGGGAGGGCCTAAAACTACAGAGGAGGCCCTAAATTACAGGAGGGGGCCCTAAGCTATGGGGGGGGGAGGGATTTCCTGACTACAAGAGCCCTAAACTACGGATGGAGGGCTATCCTGACTACAGGGGCCCGAAAACTACGGGGTGGAGGTATTCTGACTACAGGGGGCCCTAAAACTACAGGGTGGGCTATTCAGACTACAGGGGCCCCAAACTACAGGGGGGCCTATTCTACCTATAGAGGGATCCTAAGCTACGTACATAGGGCCCTAAGCTACATACTTCTCCCTAAGCTACCTAGCTACCGCCCAGGGGCCCCATTTTACCTACATACCAGCTAGAGGGCCCTGAATCTACCTGCTTACATACAGGGGGGCGGGGGGAACAGATAATTACCAGGGGCAATTATTACCATTATTACCATTTTGGACATTTGGGCTGCCTTCGCTTCATATTGGAACGGATGCTGATGATGATGATGACGACATTTGTGGCCGTGACTGGGAGGACGAGGAGGTAAGACTGCTGGATGCAGGATGCATTAACCACTGAAGAACAGATTGGCGACGCTGTTCGTTACTGAGATTCACAGGGCCCTGACCCAGCAATGACAGGCCTGACGGTCCTGCAACTGATGATCCGCTGGCTTGCATGTTGTCGCCAGAACTGGATGGAGCACCTTCTCTCGTACCTCTACCTCCATGTCCTACACCCCTCTTTGCTCGCTTACCACCTGCATTTTGCTCTATGTTCAGAAAGATAAAAATTTAAGAAGGTATGGAAGAATTTTTGACAGTATCTTATTGAAAGACGGCAAATCACAACTATTCTTAAATCCCTCTAATTTCCTACAGCCAACTAGGATTAGAAACTGAATTGTTTCTAGCGAATACCTGTGAAATGCGGTCTGGTGGAAGAACCGTAAGACTAAATCAACAGTGTTCTTCCTTCAGTCCCAGGGATTTACAACTGCCCAATAGGACTAGGAATTGATAGTTTTCAACAAACTACCATACAAGTGCGCTATCTGCGCCAAACTGAGATTCACCGAGCGCAATAAAACTATTCAAAAGTTACACGGATGAGAAATCGCGTTTTTTGCAGCAAGACACACGAGAACAGTTACTAGAAAATTTCTGTATCCTAATGTAAGTGCAAGGTGGCTCTTTGAACAAAACTGGGCTGCGCCAAAGTGCGCTAGATGCTTCTTTAAAAGTCTCTGTCTAACTAAGAACTGAAATTCTCTGATCTACCTATAATGTTCACAGCTAAAAGCATAGTTGTCTGTATGAATAAAGAGAAGACCTGTGTCTCTGTGCTGAGCTGTATTGAGAGAGACCTAGCACACGTCATGCTCTAGTGAGAGACATTGAAACACTGATGATGAACAGGAAACGCTGTTCTATGCAAAACGAGGTCATGTGATTTTTCCAGCCAATGACAACCATACACATCACAGTCATGACGTCGCACACCCAGCTCACCCTGCTCTATTCTCAAAGCTGATTTGCTGGCCGCCAAAATGACAGGAAGCACCGAAAATGGATTATCTGCAGATTGTCACCTCAAATATCGCGTGACCGGAAATTTCCGGTCAGCCTAAAAATGGTGCCGATTTCAACTTTGTCGATTATAAACGCTCATCCCTATTCACAACCAGACGTTTGCAGCTAGAATAGTCATTTACCACATTAACAATTTATATAGTGTATTTCTGATTCATTTAATGTTAGCTTCATTGAAAAAAACTGTGCTTTTCTTTCAAAAATAAGGAAATTTCTAAGTGACCAGTTTTTTTTAAGAAACTGGCATCTAAAAGACGAAGACATCCTATTATGAATGTCTGGAAAGTATATGAAAGAAAAAAAGAAAAAAAAGTTAAAAAAAAAGTCAGAGCCTTATGTTTACAGAAACTTGCCCTTGTAGGTCACAAGAGTATTTGAAGCTTTACTTTGCCATGTTTATATTCACTTTGCTGAGATATTATTTCCTACAGTTGGTTTAAAACTGATAGATTTTCATATGAGTTATGTCAATTGTTTCGTATGTACCATTTTTTCAAGTTTGATTAATTTTCCGTCTTTTTCTAATTATGTTAATGAGTGCTAACTATCTAATTCCCTCCTTCAAAGCACTCAATATTTGCCCCTGACCAAGTTAAGCTCATTAGGAAATTTCCCTCAATATTTTTGTCAATTTAATTGCTTGGTTTTCCAATAAATCCTAAAGAAAGACAGATAATTATAATACTGTAGTCACTTGGTGATGGCTGATTTATGTACTGATTCCTGCCTTCAGCTTCTTTTGACAAATAAAGGCAACATTATCAAGTCTCTGTAAAGAATTTAGAACATGAGTGCATATAGTGTTTTTTTTTCCAGTATTAAAATTTATAAATACAGTTTAACTGTTTTTCATTCTTGTAAAGTTATTAATGTACATTTTCTGTGCAGCTAACAACATTATGTCAAGCATTCCAGAATTAACAAAATAAGATGCTCTTGTGACAAGTTGTACAAACTAAGAAAATAAGTTTTTCCTTTCTTTAAAAGTGTGAATTCTTTTCTTAGAACATATTATCATACAAAAAGACAGCACTGATATAGCTATAAAATATATTAAATGTCATCACAATACATTTTTCTAAGATCTATTGTTTGAATTAAGTAAAATATTAGAGCTTCATATCAACTAAATTTACATTTGTCTTATGAACCTAAAAATATGTATATTTTAAACATACATAAAAGGAACCCCATTTTTTCATTTCACATTAGATGACTATCAAGAACATGATAGACATAATAAGTCTTTAAAGGCTAGAAATGCTAACACTCTGTAAGATACATTGAAACACAATGTACTGTATGTTAAAAGTCTCATAGGAACTACATAAATGCTTTGTTCACACATTTGTACTGTGGTTTGGACAACACGCAGGAAAAACTCCTGATGTTTACACCAAAATAGTGTTGCACTTCAGATTAATTTCATGGTTAAAATTGACCTGAACATTGGATTTTGGTGGAATTTACAGAAAAATCAACCAGCATAAGCATAATATCCTTTGCAACCTGCCAGCAGCCTTCCAGTCACAGTGGAACAGGAAGTATATCTATGTAATTTTTTAGTAATGGGAAATGATTTAGCTGCATGCTGGTGTTTTGGTGGCCGTTTTTTATGCATTTTTTTTTTCATTCTGTATTTTTCTAGTAGATGCACAGCAATTAAATTCCCTATGTTACCAGCAAGCTTATTTCAGTTATCTAAACTGTTTGGAAAGTAAGTAATCACTGTGTTTCGTATCTGCATGGCTGCTTTCACACAGTGCGTTTTGGTGTTTTTTTCTGGTGCATTTTCTTTTTGCAGAAATGCACAGCATTAAACTGCCTTAACTGCTGTGCATTTCTGCAAAAAACAACCCCAGAAATGCACTATGTGAAAGCACCCCAAGACTTCAGACACAGTAATTACTCTTGAAACACTTTTCTGAACAATTTAGATAACTGAAAGAACCTTGCTAGTAGTAATGGCAGTTTAATTGCAGTGCAGTTAAAACTGCACCAAAACTGCACTGTATGAGAACAACCTTAGGGTGTATGGATGAATTAGGGTGTATACTCTAAAACATAACTTTTAATATATCCTTTTAAAATAATCAACCATTCAAAAAGTCCATCAGACAACACAAACAATAGGGACCCGGTAAAATCCCTACATATCCCTACTTAACCTATAAAGGCCCTAGTAGAGAGATGCAGGGTAGCCGCCCCAAAGAGGACAACCCTATCCGGAACCTGCTCCTATTACACACTCACCACTACACTTACCTTCACGGCGGTAGAGTTTCCAAACATGTTTCATATTGCCAATGTTCTTCAGGGGACTAGTGTGGCAAAAGAACTGTACCCAAAATAGAACAACCACCACAGTTATCAAATATATCAGTGGTCTTAAAAGGAATATGTCACCAAGTGTATAGGAAGGCAATAAAGACACCATCAAAACAGGGCCTATGGTTTGGACCCTTATACATACAAAACAATGTCCCCAATAGGTATTCGAATGCCCTTATATAGTAAAACTCTGGTTAGACTTACCCTTATGTGATACAAGGACCCAAAATGAGCTCACCCTAGGTAAGGTGTCTGACAGGGCAGATGAATACACTCTGCTTGGTTGACGCCATTAGAGCAATGAATTGCGCATCTGTTTAAAGCAGACCGAATTTGCAGTTCCAGCGCCTAGACCAATCTATCAGATGGTAAGGGATTGTTGCCGTGACAATTGCTGTAAACACAGCGGTGTCATGAAGACACACACCACAAGTACAGTGATGCCTCAACTCCGACCCTCACATCGCTCTTTGACTGAGCGATAGGTAAGAAAAACAAAACAATCAGGTTTATATGTGGCAGTGACAACAATGATCCAGGTAATGTGTTAAACCAAGGGAAATTTACATGCATCCCAATGGTGACTTAGTAGATGGAACCATCTGCATATACATTTATGTTGATACAAATAAGGGGGAAACATATTCCTTTGATGGATGTAGATCAACAAATACTTTCTGATAATATGATTCAATGGTAGAGGGAAATTTTGATTCTATACACTATATATACATCACACTGATGTCAGGATTATAAGATGCAATAGGAAGAGGAGAATTCATATCTATATCCTCTATATGCATAACAATGTTATCAACTAACATCAATCTCATGCATGATTTAACAGTCCAAAATTATTAAATGTAGCAGGAAAAGTTTAGTTGTTCATTCAAACCCTTTGGTGCTGTTTTGAGTTTGAAAATCCAAAAGGTCGAAGTAGCAACTTATCCCAGTCACCACCTCTACTGGGAAATTTCACTAGGTCAATTGCCATAAATTTGATGCGTTTAGGATCCCCCCTCATGCATTGTGTTAATATAGCGTGAAATTGATGTGTCATGATTATGGCGAATATCGTTAATGTGTTTGCCCACTCGTCTGCGAGAATATATTCAAGACCACAACAACATGTTGCTTTATAGATAATACCTTTTGTTTTACAATTTACAAAATGTCTGGTTTGAAATTCTCTAGAGAGAATCTTACAGTAGAAGAATTTTCCGGTCTCAATAAAGGGGCACGCAACACAGCCACTACATCTATAGCAACCTAGAGGTTGCTGCCTTAACCAAGTAGCATTAAAATCTCTCCAATTTTTCCCCTCCTATAGATGATATTATTTTATTATTATTATTATTTATTTTTGAGCGCCCTTGGTTCCAGAGCGCTGTACATTCAGGTTTCATACATAAAAATAGGTCAAAACAAGTACAAAGGTGGACAAATTACTAACTGACAACTGGTACAGAAGGAGAGAGGTCCCTGCCCGTGAGGGCTTACAGTCTACGAGGAAGTGGGAAGAGACAGAAGGTGAGGGGCAACATGGTTATGGATAGTGTAGTGACAAGGGTTATTGTTGGTTATAGGCAATCCTGAAGAAATGGTTTTCAGGTTGCCTTTGGGAAACTGGTGAGAGTGGGGGAGAGTCTGAGGTTTTGGGGCAGTTTAGTTCCAGAGTGTGGATGAAGCACGGGAGAAGTCTTGGAGACGGTTGTGGGGAGGATGATAAGGGGAGAGCAGGAAGAAGGTCCTGTGAGGAGCGGAGGTTGCTGAGGGGAGATAAACTGGAGATTAGAGCAGAGATGTATGGAGGGGAATGGTTATGGAGACCTTGTAGGTTTAAAGGTTTTCTAACTTGAACTGGATTCGCTGGGCAATGGGAAGCCAAGTGAAGGGATTGGCAGAGGGGAGAGACAGAGGAGTAGCGAGGGAGAGAGGTGAATCAGACGGGCAGCAGAGTTAAGGATGGATTGGAGGGGAGTGGGGGGTGCTAGCTGGGAGGCCACAGAGTAGGAAGTTGCAGTAGTCTAGGCGGGAGATTTAAAGAGGCATGGACCAGCATTTTTGTGCTTTTCGAAGTTAAGGAAAGAACGGATACGGGAGATATTTTCAGGTGGAGGCGGCAGGGATGTGAGGGTTTGGATGTGTGGGTTTTAAGGACAGATTGGAGTCAAGGGGTTTTCCCAAGCAGCGGACTTGTGGAGCTGGTGAGAGAGTTGTAGCCATTGACTGTGATAGAGAGATCAGGTGGAGGGGGGGAGTAGTTGGATGGTGGAAAGATGATGAATTCAGTTTTCTCCACGTTTAGCTTCAGGAGACGAGAGGAGAAGAAGGAGGATATGGACGAAAGACAGTCAGGGATCCGGGAGAGTAGAGAAGTGACATCTGGGCCGGAGATGTAGAGTTGGGTGTCATCAGCATACAGATGGTATTGAAAGCCATGCGATGCTATTAGTTGACCCAGACCACTAGTGTAGATAGAAAAGAGTAGTGGGCCCAGGACAGACCCCGGGGTACACCAACAGAGAGAGGCCGGGGGAGGAGGTGGTGCGTGAGTGAGAGACGCTGAAAGTCCGATCAGTGAGGTAGGAGGAGATCCAGGAAAGAGCCAAGTCCGTGATGCCGAGGGAGCAGAGGATTTGTAGCAGGAGGGAATGGTCGACAGTGTCAAAGGCAGAGGACAGGTCTAGGAGGAGAAGCACAGTAGTAGTAGTGGTGAATAGATGAGAGGAAAGTTGAAGATGGACGTGTTGTTCGATGATATGTGGATAATCCCCTATCACACTACAGAGGTTTGGAAAAGATCTCAGAATTGGCCAGTTTTTAGCGATGATCTCTCTGACTTTTACTGATGCTCCATCCAAATCCCCTTATTAATCTGAACACAGAATCCTCTGAATCTTCAGTGGTCACTTTAATTGTTAATAGTGACTCACGGGGTAGAGCAAGAGTATTTTTGTGAGAGTCTTTAAGTACTTTGTCCGGATATCCCCTCTCCTTAAAATGATATAGAAATGTTTCAAGTTCATTTTTAGTTAAACGTCAACTTCTTTTGTATACCACTATTTTCAGCCCAGCGCCATATGTTAAGCAGCCTCCACTGCTTGTAACGTACGTTCAATGCAAAATACGGCTACAGTATTATAAGTGCATTCTTCTTATTTATTAAACATCATTCAGTCCGATTTAAGACAAATGTAACGTATTTTAAAATGTCAAAGCACATTTAGACAAAAAAGGGCAATGGTATACTTATATTTGCGTCCCGCAGGGAATTTCACATGAGTCCGTTTAATCCACACTGGGATAGCTGGGAGATGCCGAGCATAGAGACAGAGGAGCACACCTGAACTGCGACGTTTCGAAGGTTACACCTTCTTTTTCAAGCATCAGCAAAAATGTATCCAAACATGCAACACACTTTGGGTGCTTGTTGGATGCGTTCTACGCAGCGCTTTTGAATACGTTTTTCGGATCCGAAAAACGTATTCAAAATGCCATGTGAACATTCCCTAATACTCACTGTGATGATTGCAATGTCTAAATAAATGAGAAATGTTCCATCCACAGTTCCTCACTCCGATCGACATCCATGCCGATAGGTTAAAATGGCAGCTGGAAGTCTTGTGAAGACGTCCATCGCTGCCATGTCTTCCGTTTTACCATTTTCTGCCCCATCTTGGTTCATGCTTCTGCATTGTTTATACAATGGAAAAAGGAGGAAGCTTGGAAGCATAAGAACACTATCCCAACAGAGAAACACAGGGGTGGCAGCCTTATGTTGTGGAGTTGTTTTGCTGCAGAAAGGACTGGTGCACTTCACAAAATAGATGGCATCATGAGGAAAGAAGATTATGTGGCAATACTGAAGCAATATCTCAAAACATCAGCCAGGAAGTTAAAGGGAATCTGTCATCAAAATTTATTTTATTTTTTTATTGATGAAATATTGTGTGTTCATTTTTGTCAACATTTTTAGTATATTTTTTTCTTTCATTCAATTTGTGGTAAATATTAAAAAATGCATAATAATTTTCAATTTTTCCCACTCTGAGCCACCAGTGGGAGCACTTTCAAGAAAAAAAAGAGTTTGTCTCATGTACAAAGAGGATAAAATGCATATTGCTGTAAATGTGGGCCGGTCTGGTGGTGACCTCACATGTCTCCCCCTCCGCTGTGTGCAAAAGTAGAGGGAGAGGGATTGTAGAGTCTGTAGAATCTCCATTTTGTTGGTGACTGAGGACACCATACAGAGCTGCTATGTATCCATAGCTGAAAAAGGAATAACCAGAGTGAAATTGTAATTACATTTAGGGTATGTTCAAACGGCGTCTTTGACTCCGTGTTACATACACTTTTGGATATGTAGTGTTGAGCGATTACGTTGGCTATCGACATCGGGCGATAGTCGATAGTCGGCCACCATCGATAAGGTTTTTCGATAGTCGATAGTCGGTCATCTCCGATTTACCATTAAAGTTATGGGGAGCAACAACACCTTCATTCTTACACCCAAAAAGGGCTGGAGAAGTGGAATTAACAGCCACAACAGTCAAATTGATACCTGCTACATCTTAGGCACAACACTTAGGCTATAAAAGCCACAGAAAAAAAGTCACACACCATTCACTATCCCTGTCTTGTACCACAACATGACCCATAAACCTGCATCACCCACAAATTAAAAAGTGCCAGAAGGCAGTATGATATGAACCATCATGTTACTTGAACTGGACATTGAATATCCCTGTCTGGAACGCAGCATGACCCTTAAACCTGCATGACCCCCAAATTAAAAAGTGCCGGAAGAAAGTAGTCTTTGAACCACCATTTTAGTTGAACTGGACATTGAAAACCCTGTCCTGGACCGCAGCATGACCTTAAACCTGTCTGAACCCACAGATTAAAAAATTGCCCGGGAAAAAAGGGGTCTTTCAACCACCATTTAGTTTCACTGGACATTGACTAGAAAATGTCCTGGACCGCAGTATGACCATTAAACCTGTCTGACACCCAGATTAAAAAGTGCCGGAAAAGGAGTCTTTCAACCACCATTTTAGTTGAACTGGACATTGGGCAAACCCTGTCCCGGACCGCAGCATGACCCTTAAACCTGTCTGACCCACAGTTTAAAAAAGTCCCGGGAAAAAAGGAAAGTCTTTAACCCAAAACCAAATTTTAGTTGAACTGGACATTAAACCAATCCCCCTTTGGGCCCCCGGGGACCCAGTTGACCTTTAAACCTTTAAACCCCCAGTTTAAAAAAGTCCCGGGAAAAAAAAAGGAGTTTTTTTAAAAAACCACCATTTTAGTTGAACGGACTTTTTTTTAAAACCTCCCCCGGGACCGCAGCATGCCCCGGGGGCCCGGGAAAGTTCAGTGGGGGGGGTTTGAGAGCCCAGGTTTTGGCGTCCGTCATCAAATTAACCCGCGGGTTTTAAAAAATGCCCTGATGACCCCAAGCAACGAAAACTGCCCGTGCTGAAGCAGAGTGGGGAAGCGGAAGTGTGGGGAACCCAAATTTCCCTCAGAAACCATTTCAAGACCTGGGTAGCGTTTTTGCCCCTCCTTTATGAGGGGTGGACCAATTGACTTCATTTGGGAAAAATCCCGGGTGGTTAACGCTCCTTTTTACACCCAGGGCCCTTTTTCTTTGGCATTTTTTTTCTCTTTTTAAACTCAACGTGCGGGAAAGGAAAGGGGGTTCCTCGGGTATTTTGGTTTCTCTGTCCGTGCTCCATACCCCCTTTGTTCCTCGAAAAACCTACATCTGGCCCCAAGTTTTTCCTGTACCTCTCTTGTAAAAAATTCGAGGTTTTTTTTTTAACACTTTTTTTTAAAAATTCAAGTTTTTTGGGTGTTTAATTTAAAAAAAATTTTTTTAAAATTTGGTTTGGAATCCCCCATGTCTTTGTTTCTCTTTTTTTTAATTGAAATTAAAAGGGGTTTGGGGTGCAATACGGGGTTTAAAATAGCTATTTTAAAAGATCTTGCAAAAAAAAAGCTTTTTGAAATTTTGTTCCCTTTAAAAATTTTTCCTTTAACCAATTCCTGTTTCTGCCCCAACCCACCATCCCCCCTTGAACCACCCTTGAAAAATTGGGGAAAACAAAGCCCTGTTAGAAAAAAAAATTTTTTTTAAATAGGACTTGAAAGTTAAAGTTTGGCATGTCACAGAAAAATGCCCCCAAAAAATTCAAAAAATGCCCCCAGGGAGCCACTTTTGACAAATTGTAAAAGAACAAATGTCTATTAAAACAACATTTTTTTAAAATTGGGACCTGTAGTATAGCTGCATTTAAAAGCGGGCAGGGCCCCAAAAAAAATTTTTAAAATATGATTTCCCAGCCACGGAAAAAAATTTGTGAGGGGGAAATGCCATTTTAAAAGCCACATTTCTGTTCCAAAGGACCAAAAATTATTCTGTATCCACAGCAACATGCCCCCCCCAAAAAATTATAAATATGCCCTTCTCAGCCCTATTAAAAAGGGGGAAGGCAACAGGCCCCCAAAAATCTTTGAAAAAGCAAAAAAATTTCTAAAAAATGAAGTAGTAAAGGGAATAGGGGTTTTGTCATAAAACCCTTTTGGGGTGTTTTTTTACGGGTTCCTCACAGCAAAACCAGAAAAAAATAAACGGGTTGGGGGAATAAAAAAAAAATTTTTGCAAAAAAGAAATTATCTTTTTAAAAAAATAAGTTTTTTAAAAGGGGCCCAAATTTTTTTTTTTTGGGAGGGGAATGTAAAGTAGCCCAGCAACAAATGGGTGACCTCGGAAATTGGGGCCCAAACCAACATAAATCAGAGTCCATGCCTGATTCACCCTTAAAATGAAAGCCCCAAACAATCCAAATTAAATTGTGGAAACCCGGGAGCGTTTGTCTGAAATGACTCCTGGCTGTCCCCCGGGAAGGTCCCGTTTCGGGATATAAACGCGGGGATGAGGGGAAGGAAAAAACCCCTTTTGGGGCCGTGGCGACCCAGCTCGGGAAAATTCGCCCCATTTTGGATCCCCAAAGTCTTTGGGCCCGGAACACATGCAAAAACTTTTGGGGGTTAAAGCCAGATAGCCCCTGCCCCAGGATTTTTAAGCTGGTCTCTGGGTTTTTGTATTTTGGGGCCCTGCATTGCAGGGCTTTGGGGGGTGGTAAAAAAAGATTGACAGGGGTCCCCCAATTAGGCTTCCCCAAAAACCTTCCGCTGCTGGGGCTCCCCGTACAGCAAATTTGGGCCTCAAATTGCGGGTCACTTCGGGGGCGTTTTTCCACCGGACATTTGAAAAACGTGAAGCAAAACGAAACCAAAAATTGTCCCATTTGGGATAAAACCCGAAAGGGGTTCTCCATTTCCTGAAATTTTACCCTTTTGGGTGGGGGAAAAAAAGTGCGGAGTTTTTTTTTTGTACTGGGGATCCGGGAAAGGGGTGGCCCCCCAGTAACGGGTTTTTTTCTTTTTTGAAGGGCCCCTTAATGTGGGGATAAAGTTGGGGGAAAATGGGGGAAACCAAAGCACTCATGTGAGAGATGGACCCTTGGGTTTTCCCAAAGGGCCTCGGGGTTTTAGGGGGCATTAGCAAACTCATCTTCCCATTTCCTCCTCCGCCTCAAATTGGGCCCCAAAACCATTTTTCCAAGGCAGGGACGTCGGTAACATCGGTGTCTAGGAAAAACCTCCCCCTTTCCCCCCCTCCTCCGCGCCCCCCGGGCACAGCTTAAACCCCCCCCCCCACAGCCCTGATTGCCTGAGATGAAGCACCCTGAGGAAAAAATTATGCGCCACCTTTTCAAATAGGGTCTGGACCCCCCAAACCCCTTGCCTAAAAGAAGACCGGAAAGAAAATTTTTTGGAAAATGGGCCCCGGGGCCCTTTTGGGGTTTGACGGAGAGAAAGGCTCTGTTTTCCGCATCGTTCCCCTTTTCCTCCTCCGGGCGCTGGTGGGGCCGGTTTTTTTCGAGTGTCCAACGGGGTGTTTTTCCCGAACTAAGATCACCCCCCAATGTCCCCTGCTGAAAAAGGGCATTGTCCGCCCCTGAAACCTTTTTTGGGGGCCTTTTCCAAAACTGGCAAGGATGGTGCAAGCTCTTTCCCCCCCTTCCTCCACTCCCCGGGGGCCAACACCCCGAGGTCCGCAACCCCTGCTTGGGCAGGGCCCGTGTCACTTTGTACTGGTAATTTGGATTTCCCCTGGGTGGCCCCCAATCGGGTGGAGCATTTTTGGGAGGGGTGGGGAAATTTTAAACGGTTTTTTGACCGTCAACAATTTAGACGGGTTTACGGGGGGGCCGAGCTGACGGTGAAAAAGCGCCGCGGGGGCGAAGCAGGGTGCGAACGGCGGAAAATGCGAACCCCAGACCTCGAGCATTCTTTTTAGCAGGGAGTCCCCGACCCGGGGAGCTCTTTTAAAAAATTTCTGGACGACCCGGTTAAAGACAAAGGCCAGGGGGAAGGGATGTGCTCAGCCTACCGAAACTTAAGGGGGCCAGAGATTTCGCCCCCTTTTTTCGATACCCCATGCCTGGCACAAAAGGTTTTTGTCACCCCCAGCGCCCGGTCTCGTTTCGGGGGAGGGCCCTCCAAGAGCCCCCTGACCTGTGTGGGGGGGCCCCAAGAAAAAATTAATTTCAAAACAGCTTGGTTTCTCTGGGCACCGTCACCCCCCCAGAAAAATCCACCCAGCTCACCCAGTGAGCTGTCACAGAATATAGCGGCCTTGGCCGTGCTTTTTAAAATCCCTGTGTCGGGGGTTTAGATTTGGGCTTTTCTTTTTCCCCCCCAGATGGGAGACAAAAGCGCTTGAAATTTTAGATGAAAATGTGGCTGGGCCCGGGCGGGGAAGGCTTTTCGGCAAAAAAAATGCCTGCTTGGCAAAACTTTGGGTTTTGGGGGCGGCAAGGGCCCTGAAAGGGCGGAAAAACCCCTCTGTGTCCCCCCCAGACGGAAAAGGGAAAATTTCCCCAAAGGGAAAAAAACCTGGCCAAAAAACCGGGCATTCAGGCTTTTGGCTTTTTGGGGTGGTTTGGGTTAAAGTGTTTTTTTCCCGCCCCCCAAAAATGGAAGACAGAAGGCCCAGCGGGTAGACTGGCCCTGTTGACGAGCCGGGCGTCAAAAATGGCCGGAAGGAGAAGGGGTGGAAAGGGGGCTCTGGTGGTGCTGGTGGGTTTCTTGGGGACGGGGGAGGCTGAAGGGGGAAGTATTTCCCCGATCATGACCCTGAGAGACATGGGCAGCTTTAGGAACCTTTGTGGTGGCGGGGGGGGAGGAGTCCCGGGGACAGAGGGTGTGACAGTGTTGGGGGGCCCCGGGTTTGGTTTTGGGGCCTTTTTTTGGGCCCAAAAAGTTCCCTCCTTTAATTTCATGCATTCCCCGGGAGTGAAGACATGTTGGTGGGGGTTTAAACCCCTTAAAGGGTTTTTGCCTTTTAAATTATGCAAATTTTCGGGGGAAAGGCGGCATATGACATTCGCTGGGTGAAACAGAGGGCTTGCCCCAAAGAAGGCCCGGTTGAGAGGTCCTGGACCTTTTTGACGGCGATAAGGAGGAGCGGGGTTTGCGCTGGAACCCCGGGGGTGGCGGAATCATATCAGTGGAATTCTGCGACCCCCCCTCTCCCCCTTTTTTTGGGGGGGGACCCGTATTTCACCCCCCCATCGTCTTTCCCCCTTGTCCAATTTATGAAGCCTCGCAAAACAAAAAACTGCTGAAAAGACCCCAATGGATCCGAATGTGTATATCATCCCTCACAAAAACAGGTTTACTTGGTCGTCCTGGGCTTTTTGCTTTCCCGGGAAGGGTCGGGTGCTACAAGCAAAAAGGGCCCGCAAGGCGTTGCCGACAAAAACCCCGGGTTTTTGCCGATTGACCGGCTTCCCTTTTCCTCCTCTATGGCATCAGTAAAAGGGGGGCAGAAAAAGGGCTTAAAAATCCTCTTGATTTTTTTTAAAAGGGCCTTTTGGGCCCCAACCGCATTTTGGGATCAAAGAGGTCTTCAGAAAAAAGGATTATCCACAGTGGGGGGTTTCACGAGTTGACCCTTTTTTCTGATTTTTGTTGGACGGAAATTTATAATGCTGCAAAAAACTTTTTTGGCCGTGACTGGGAAAGGGCAAAGGGGGGTAAGACTGCTGGATGAGGTTGAATTAAACCACGAAGGACAGATTTTGGGGACGCTGTTTTGTTTTTCTGGATTCACAGGGCCCTGACCCCCCGCGATGGGCAGGCCTGAAAGGTTCCCGCAACTGACGATCCGCTGGCATGCATTTTGTCCCCCAGCACTGGGGAAAGGGGGCCCCCTTCTCCGAACCCCCTTTCCTTTCCCTGTGCCACCCCCCTCCTTTGGGTCGCCCTTTCCCCCTGCATTTCGCTCCCCTGTTTTAGAAATATAAAAAATTTGGGAAAAGGTTTTTGAATAGTTTTTTGGGAAAAATTCTTATTTTAAAAAACGGGGAAAAACACACTATTCTCAAATTCCCCCCTAATCAAAATAAAATTGCTGGGTTCAAAATTTAACTGCAAGGGGTCTCTATCAACAAAAACTGGACTGGGGGAAAAAGTGCAAAAAACAAAATATCGTTAAGGTTTTTTTTATAATACACGTTATTTTTTGACCCTTTTAATTCACCCGTGGTGCTATAAAATTGTGTTTTAAGATTTTTCGTGCAAGTGCGTTAAATGAAAACCCAAAGCTGTTGGCACCAAAGTCAAAAAACACGTATTGTTATGTTTTTGATAATTTAAAGGTAATTTTTTTCACCTTTCCCAAATTTACCTGTGGTGACTATAAAAAATTTCTGGGTTTTCCCGATTTACGGGGCAAGCTGCGTCAATGAACAAAGCTGAATGCGGGCCCAAAATCCAAAAAAAAAGTTTTTTTGGGAAAAGTAAAAGGATAATAAAAGGTATTTTTTTTGGACCAAAACAATTCCCAGTTTGGGAACACACAATTGGGTTTGGGTTCCCAAATTTAAAAATGGCCCAAATTTGAAAATTTTCAAAAAAGGGTTGGCCTGGGGCCAAAGTGAAAAAACATGTATTGAAATTTTTATTTGGGTAATTTAAAAATAAATTTTTTTGGCACCTATCAATTCCCCAGTGGTAACTAAAAATTCGGATTCAATTTAATGAAAGGTGCCAGAACAAACTGAGGGGCAAAAAGTGAAAAAACACTTATCTGTAATGTATTCGGAAAATAAAAGGTATTTTTTGGCACCTATCAATTCACCGGGGGTACTACAAAAATTGCTGATTAAAAATTTAACGAAAAGTGTCTACAACAAACTGGCCTGGGCCAAAAGGAAAAACACGTATCTAAAGTTTTCGGATAAAAAAGGTTTTTTTTGGCACCTATAATTTCCCCGGTGGGACAAAAAATTTGCATATTAAAAATTTAATTGAAGTTCAAAACAAAACTGGTTTGCCCAATAAAAAACACTATTGAAATTATTGGGAAAAAAATATTTTTTGGCACCTTCTTCCCTTGGTGACAAAAAAAGGAAACAAAAATTAAAAGGTAAGTGATTTTTCCAGCCAACGCAACCAACAATCCCATCCCTGACGTCGCACACACATCTCACCCTGCTCTATTCGTAAGTGTTTTGCGGGCCGCCAAAATGACAGGAACGCCGAAAATGGCGCATCTTAATAGATAGAAAAAATTTTTAAAACCAAAATTATCGCAGATCTAAAAAACCCAAATCCCCAAAAAACTGTCCCGATTTAATTGTCAATAAAATCGTCAACACTATGGAAAATGTGTTTGGGGTCCGTCTGTCACCCCGAAAATGGCCCCAAGCATTTTATCTAAAAAATACAGTGTGATTAAAAAATTGAGTTTATTAGAAACAGCATGGGCTTTTCAGACATGACCCTTGATGTGTGTCTCACGCGTTTTTGGGATCCTTCCATAAAGTGACATATAAATTCTTGGCCCCAAAAGACGCAGCAGGGCCATGTAAAATATGGGGTGGACCCTGCTGTACCCAACGGCCCAAAAAACACTCAGCTGCGTTTTAATCTAAAGACGCTTCTTTTTTGGATGCACTTTTCGGCTCAACTGGCCCAAAAGAGGTGTGCACATACCCTTACTCTATTTCCTTGAAATGTGGAAGACACCCAGTATATGTCTGCACCCCTGCTCAAGGTATCCACGGGTGCCAAGTCCATAACCCTGGGGAATAAAAATATTCGGTTTAGTTCCAATGGAAAAAAATTTTTAGGGGTGGGTGGGCTTTCCCCCCTTTGCGGGGGGGAAAAAAAAAAAAAAAAAATTTTAAAAAACAAACAAATTAAAACCTTAAAAAAAAATTTTTTTTTTTTCCCCCCTAAAAAAAACCTTTTTTTGGTTTTTGCCCCTCGGGGTCTGGTTTTTTTAATTTTGCATAAATCAGCCTTTGGGGTGTGACTCCGCCCTAAAAAAGGGATTACTGCATTTAGGATTTCGTTTGGGTTCAAAAAAATCGCACCAAAAAGCTGCAGCAACAGATTAAAAAGATCCAAATGTATCCAAAGGCACTGTGTTTTGGATGGTTTTGGGATCAGCAGGATCCCCCCTTCCTATAGTTTCAAATTGGGCTCCCCTTTTTTTGGTCAAAAATTAAGTGGAAAAAGGTCCAAAAGATGGATCGAAAGACCAATGAGACACCATCAGATATCACTTGTTTTCATTTAAAAAACAAGAAAAACCCCATTGCTATTTGTAGATACTGTTTGAATCCGCAGAAAAATGGAAATTTTCGTCAAAAACCCGTAGCAAAACGGAGTTTGCATCAAAATCCGCGCGGAACAGAGTTTAGCATCAAAATCCGCAGGGAAAAGGATTTAGCGGGAATCCGCTGCGAAACGGAGTTTAGCATCAAAATTCACAGCAAACGGAGCTTAGCGTCAAAATCCGCAAAACAAACAGAGTTTAGCGTCAAAATCCACCACGAAACGGAGTTTTAAAAGCGCAAAAAACCCCATAACCGGAGTTTAGCGTCAAAATCCGCTGCGAAGCGGAGTTTAGCGTCAAAATCCGCAGCAAACGGTGTTTAGCGACAAAATCTGCAGCGCAACGGAGTTTAGCATCAAAATCCTCAGCGCAACAGAGTTTAGTGGCATAATCCATAGCGCAATGGAGTTTAACCGCAAAATCCACAGCGCAACGGAGTTTAGCTGCAAAATGCGCTGCGAAAAGGAGTTTAGTGTCAAAATCCGCAGCACACGGAGATTAGCATCAAAATCTGCAGAGAAACGGAGTTTAGTGTCAAAATCCTCAGCGCAACGGAGTTTAGCGTCAAAAAGCACAGCGCAACGGAGTTTAGCTGCAAAATGCGCTGCGAAAAGGAGTTTAGCGTCAAAATCCGGAGCAAACGGAGTTTAGCATCAGACTCCGCAGCGGAACAGAGTTTAGCATCAAAATCCGCAGTGGAATGGAGTTTAGCGGCAAAATCCCGCTGGTCGAAAGGAGTTTAGTGTAAAAAATCACCCAAAACGGAGTTTAGCATCAAAATCCGCAGCGCAACGGAGTTTAGTGTCAAAATCCGCAGCGCAATGGAGTTTAGCGTCAAAATCCACAGCGCACCGGAGTTTAGCATCAACCTCTGCAGCGCACAGATTTTTGTGTCAAACTCCGCAGCGCTCGGATTTTTGCGTCAAAATCTGTAGCAAACGGATTTTAGTGTCAAAATTCGTAAAGAAATGGATTTTAGAGTCAAAATCCGTGAAGAAATGGATTTTAGTGACAAAATTTGTAAAGAGTAGAATTTTCAGCAACAGAAGCGAGAGAACTTTATTAGCACCAAAATCGATAAAGAAAAGGATTTTAGCGGCAAAATCCGTAAAAAGAGATTTTTTTACGTCAGAAGTGAGAGAATTTTATTAATGTCAAAATATGTAAAAAACAGGATTTTAGCGCAAAAATCCGTTAAAAAAACGATTCTTGCGCCAAAATCCGTTAAAAAAAAGAATTTTTAACGTCAGAAGATAGAGAACTAAAATTAGCAGAAAAATCTTGAATTGCGCAAAAATCGTCAGTGACAAAAGCACGATCACTTTATTAGGAAAACCCGCACACCGTCAGCCTCTTCTCTGGCCCTTGCTGAGCACCATTCATTTCTGCCCCTCGGGGTTCCAAAACCCATGGCTCCCCTGCTCCCTGCAGACAATAGAGCAAGCTGAGCTCACAGCAAGAGAGGCTGTGGGGGTTCACTGAACAAATGAGGGGAATATTTAAATCCTTATTACATTTTTTTTACTTAAGGGAGCTTCCCTGTGTGTCAGGCAATTCACACAGCACGGGCTGTCCTGAATGGGGGAGTGTCACCAACACGGAATTTGTATAACTTTTTAAGGCTCAAAATAAAAAATTACAGAATGAAATAAAAAGATGATAGAAAAAAACACATTGCTTGCAAAAATAAAAAAAAAAATTGTGACAAAACCCCTTTTAAAGCTTGGGGGAAAGGGGTCTTCCAAAATGGACAAGATCCAAAATACTGCCAAACTGGTTAAAAGGTGGCTTAAGGATAACCAAGCCAATGTTTTGGAGCGGATTTTTTGGAGTGGTACCAAATACTAATGAAAGCCCTGATCTCAAACCCATTTTAAAATTTTGGGCAAAGCTGAAAAGGGGGTGTGCAAGTCGCCTACAAACATGGCTCAGTTACACCGTTCCTCAGGAGGGGCCAAAAATTCCTCCACTATTGGAAACTTGTGGAAGGTATCCAAACTTTTTAAACCCCAAGTCATCAGTTTAGGGCCCAAAACTACCAAATACTAATGAAATGTATATAAACTTTTGATTTTGCAGAAAGTAAAAAAAATGCCTTAAAATTTTTTCTCCCTTCATTATTCGTCTTGGAAATTAAATAATTTTGGTAATTTGAAAAACATGATTTGATCTTTTTTATATGTATAAAACTTCTGGTTTCAACTTAATTGGTATTGATGCTTCCATAGAAGTCTAATCTATTAAAACATGACATCATTTATTCCATACACCAAGCTCCGAAGAAAAAAAATTTTTTTTTTCTTGTCATTTCATATCCCTTAGAAGTTGGAATAAAAAGTGATAAAAAAGTTGTATCTATCCCAGAATGGTACTAATGAAAAGTACACTTCAACCCACAAAAAATGCATCCTCACTCATGTTCATAGTTGAAAGTAAAAAAAAAAAGTCACAGGTTGCAAATATTTACGCGACAAAAAGAAGAAAAAAAAAAAATATTTGGGTTTTTTTACAGTACAAAACATAAAGTGCTTTTGCATAAAAATTTCACCCAGATTTTGGGGTTTACAACCCATTCAGTCCACATAGGCAAGAAAAAAAACCCAAAAGATGTCCATTTATTAATTTTATTGTAAAAAATGGAAAGGCACAAGAAAAAGTAAACGCTTTCTGAAATGTATTTAATTTTTTGTCAATGTTCAAGACAACACCGTAGGGAAAAGCTAGTTGTTTTGCTTTGCCATAGGGGATTTATCCCAACTTCCACACAAATACCTTAAAATCCTACGTTCCATTCCCTCCTTCTTGAACTGAGCTTTTTTTCTACCTAGATTTTTAATTTTTTAGGTCCATTGTTTGGGTGGCATTCTACCGCTTTATTTCTTTTCTTTGACCCCAATTGAGTTTTCCCCTTGGTGTGGTATGGCCTCGTTCCAAACGGCTTATTTTGGCGCTATTTCAGCCGACTGTGCCCCGATTTGCGCTGCGTACGGTAAAAACCCGTCCTGTCATTAGGGAAATCCACATTTCTATAGAAACTTTGGATTCCGTCCCTCTCCCTGTCGAAAAATACGCCGGGGGGGTTAGAAAGTGACGCCATCATTTTGGCGTGTACGCACCTAAATAATGATGTCTTTGGGGGCCGGCAGTGGCGGTCCACCGCCCCCCCCTCTCTCCCGGGCACCCGGGCAAAATTGGGGCCGAAACCCATCCCCGCTTTTACGTCGGCAATAAGCCGTGTGAAGATTGTCTATGGGATCATGATAGATGGCAGCAGATTTTTACTGTTGTTATGGTGTTTTTGCGGTAATATACAAGTGCCTTTTGGCTTCCAAACATGGTGTTTGTTATTCCCCAAAAGATTTAAAATTTTGTTATCGGGTAAGACAAAAGCAGTGGCTGTTAGATCAAAACCTTGAAAGTCTAATTGTATGAAAAAAACATGTGCAACAGCCTTATACCACCACTTTGTAGCCATAGTAAATTCTCTTATTGATTTCGCCCGCAATTACAGCGTGTGTACTGGGGCAGAGGTGGAGGTGTCGGCTGCTCGCCAGCCCCATAGACTTTCATTATCCACGGCACGTATCCCACCGGGATAATGCACGTCACTTTCTCCCCGCTCGCCGTATTTTGCGAGCGGGGAGAGGAAGGAAATCCAATTTTTTCTATGAAATCTGGATTACGTAATGACAGGACGGTTTCACCGATTGGCCCGCAGACGGCGCGCAAACGGCCCCGTAAATCAGCCGTGTGAACATAGCCTAAGAGTAAAAGCTTTAAAGACCCAATTGTCTAATTTTTGTTGACAATGACAGATGGCTAATGTGCAGTCTATTTCTGCTTTTAGTTTGGTGTCTGACAATAAAAAGTTCTGTGAAAACAATCCTATCACCTCTACATCAATGTTGAAATAAGGCTATGTTCACATCTGTGAACAGAAATCTGACTAGTTTACGTATTTGTGTCAGTCATTTTACCATCTAATTTTCCAGAACCTAAAATGCAGGTGTGAATGAAGCCTTAGGAGACACCCTTCTGTTCCTGTACATATTTTTCCCAGGTTTAACTTTAGGATAAGAGTTGGAGTTGCATTTAAGGAGTGCACCATGTACAGGAGTGTACCATTCTAATAGCAACATCATAGGCTTGATTAATGATTGAGATGTACAACATAAGGAGAACCATTGGCATCACAACATTGCTATTTTTGCTAGGGCACAGAATCGGCATTTATTATTTTTATATATATATATATATATATATTCCTTGCTTATTGTCTTCCTCTCTGCAAGACCTCCCTTCTCTAATCTGTCCCGAATACAGCACCAGCCCATCTTTCTTTCCGTGCTAATGATGTCTCTCCCGTGTGTCAGCATGCACTGGTTCCCCATA
>JAODAL010042450.1:0-34814 GCA_025379985.1 Phyllomedusa bahiana | reverse complement strand
TGGGGGAGAAACCTGTTATGAGGAGAGGTTGGGAATTTATTATTTTAGTCTTGAGAAAAGAAAGCTTTGGGGGACATGATTATGATAATTTATATGAATAAATATATAAATGGTCCCTACAAAAAGTACGGGGAAAACATAAAGCCCCCTCAAAAGACAAAAGGATATTCCCTTCAGCTAGGGACAAAAGGATTAAATTTCCCAGAGGAGAAAAGTTTTTCTTCACTGTAAGAACTGTAAATCTGTGGAATACCCGCCTGAGGAGTTGGTCACAGCAGGAACTGTTGGGAGTTTCAAGAAAGGCTTAGATAACTACCTGGAACTAAAGAATATGAATGCGTATGTAGCCTTGTAAAATTCTAGAGCTTGTCTGATGGCGGCTCTTGGGTCAGAGATGGGGTCTCCCCTGGAGCAGATTGATTCTTGCCTTGTGGGTTTCAGGGCATTAACCAGTGGGGAGGCAGGGCTAAAATCCTTGTCTCCCTCCCTTCACCCACATTTTCCCCACCCTTGGTTGAACTTGATGGACACGTGTCTTTTTTCAACCATACTGTGTAACTCATAAAAACTCATAAAAACCTCTTACTCCAGCATAGAGTTAGGCTCCATCTTTTAGCAATTTTTTGCCAAAATATTTTGGTAAAAATTGTATTTAGACTACCCTAAATCATATCCCTTTGGGGCAAACTTAACAACTCCCATGTTGCTCGCCCCAACATGTTCAATCGCAATGACAGCTGACATGCAACCTTGTTATCGAAAGAACAGAGATGTGGTTAGGTCAGTAGCAGAAGGTCAGGGCAGGTGGAGTACTCTTGCAAGTGGGTAGTCAGGACAGGCAGCAGAGAGGTCAGGCAATGAGCTGATACCTGGAAACCCTTACTCCAGCTTAGGGTTAGGGTCAATCTTTTAGCATTTTTTTTTTGCCAAAATATTTTGCCCAAAATTTTATTTAGGCTGCTCTAAGTCATATCCCTTAGATTTAGGTCAAACTTAACATCGACCCAAATCAAAAGTGCAATACTAATCATGACAAATATGGGGTATATGACCTCATTGGGTATCAGCAATTGGATAGTGTTTTGGGGTTTAATAATTTGTCTGGATAGCGAGGAATACGTCATTGTGAAATGCTTTCTAATGTTACAGATCATTTTGAAAGCCAATATGTCCTATTCCTGAATGTGGTGTAAATCTGTCTTTGTATTTCCATGTCTTGCTGGTCCAATTGGAAGAACATGGCTGATTAACTTGTACTAATAGTGAAAACATCTCAGAAAACCGTGATTTGGCCCAACCACACTGCACAGCAATTTGATCCTCTTGCTTAAATGATAGCATCATATACCATAAGCTCTCAGAACAAGCTGGTAAAACAGGCTTATTAATTAAGCATATGAATAAAGCTTGGACAGTCGGTAACCATAGCGATATCCGAACCAATCCCACAGGAGACGCCGGATGGTTTTAGGGATGGCACTTAATGGATCCGCAATGTTGCAGGAGTAATTACACGCTTCATTTTAAATGTAGCAATTGGAACAATGTATTAAACGAGGCGGTTTATTCCTTCATGTCACCGGGACGGTTACCCATGGGGGGTCGTTTCATTAACGACTCGTGACATTTCCTGGCAAACATTTCATTGCTGTGATTTCTTTTTATTACTAATAAATGTTCCAGCTTGTGAAGGGCTGATCCTAAACTCCTTCACTACCAGCTAAGACGAGAGCTGATAACTCTATCACATGCTGCCAGCTTCTCCTGGATGGAGATAGTTAAAGTGGGAAATTCCAGGAAATCTGCTTGGAATATCTTTTCATTGTTTAGAATTTGCTTTTTTATCTAATAATTTACTTTCACCTTTTTTAAAGCTCGTCTATTGCCAACAATAAAATACATATCTGTGATCGTTACGTGATGGTACAGTATTTGAGTAGATCTCTTGTATCTCTTAATTAATTATGTGACGGTCAACAGAGATGGATGGTGTATTCTTTGGGTCAGCTACAAGCTCCGGCATAGAACCATGCAAAGGAGCGTAGTAGGAGCGTAGTCTAAGGCCTCGTACACACGGCGGCTTTGGCCGCGGCTACTGCCATGGTTCCCGCGGCCAAAACCTCGTCCTGACCTCGCCGCAAACTCACGTCTCCCGAGGCGGGTTTGTGGCGCGGGCGCTGGGCGTGGCGCGGGTGGGGCGTGGTTTGGGGAGCGGCTTGCGGCGAGGGTTTGCCCCCATGCAAATGAATAGGCAGGGGGAAAACCGCCCCGCCAGCCGCGCACCAACCGCGGCGATACCCGCGGCCGCCGCGCTGAGGACTCCCTGTCAAGAATTGACAGGAGAGTTCTTAAACCCGCGCCCCAAAGCCGAGGCCAAACCTGTGGCGTGTGAACAGCAATGCGGTTTCCCATAGGAAACCATGTAACTAAACTAGGCGCGATTTGGACAAGGTTTTGGCCGCGGGAACGGCATCAAAACCCGCGGCCAAATCTGTCGTGTGAACATGCCCTCAGTAGTCACCCTTTAGCCACCCTTTAATTCCTTCAACAAGGGATTTGAACTTTATTGAAGGGAACTCCCACATTGCTAACCCCAACATAGTTACTCGCAATGACAGCTGACATACAAGCGTGGTATCCAAAAAATAGACAGAGACATGGTTGGGTCAATAGCAGGAGGTCAGGGCAGGTGGAGTACACTCATAAATAGGTAGAAAGACTAAAGGTCAGGACAGGCAGAAAGCTGGGAAATATCCAGCACCAACGTGGTAATCAAAGATAGACCTTTACATACATAGTTTGCATAGGGTAGTTTGTTAGGCGGTAATAAAGTACATACATCCATCAGTGCAGGCCTATTTTGCTTAAAGTGTTGATCCAGAGGAAGGCAAAACCCAATGAGGTAGAAGCCAATTTGTCCTCATTTTAGGGATAAAAATTCCTTCCAGACTCTAATCTGGCATTCAGAAAAAAAAATCCCTGGATCAAACGACCCCCTCTCCAGAATCCTGTGGTCACTATAACTTGTTTATTATTACAAATAGATATGTCTCCAGACCCTTCTCCAGAATCCTGGTCACTATAACTTGTTATATTGTTACTAGAGATGGGCGAATTTCCCGAAAATTGTTTAGTTTACTTCGCCGAATTTCTCGGCAAAAAATAACTTCGTTCGAATTTACTTCGGCACGAATCACATTAAAAACAGCTTTTCAGGGCTGCACCAGAGCCTTGGAGGGTGCTGTTAAGAACGTTGTGCCATGCTTAAATATCTGCAGAAGGGAAGCTTGGTTGTGTCTCCATACAATGTTGTGTTTTAGTATGACACGCACATGGACTGCCGCCCCACTCTGAATCGCTTTCACTATAAAAATTCCCTGGGTACTTAAGAGGCAAAAACGACAAAAAAATGAAGCGGGAATGTTGCCTGATAAGTCATGGCTGAGAAATTGGGAAACAAACAAGCTGAGAGATCAGGTGGCAACATTTGTGAATAGAGTGTGGATTCGGTGACGGCGCTTAGCCACAGCAGCTTGTAGGTCAGAAGTGGAACACAATGACATTTCGGGAGGTGGGCAAAAACAGGAAATAGGTCACAGAGTGACACAATGTAACAGTGTGGAGGTCACGGCTGCAGGCTGCCATGAGGCTCAGACAGTGGCTCTTGACAGATTGTGTAGGTCACCAGGCATCAGCCACAGCAGCCAGCATGAGGTCAGACAGTGGCACAATGACACTGTGTGGAGGTCACGCAGCTGCCATCTGCCAGCAGCATGAGGTCAGGCAGTGGCACAATGACATTATGGAGGTGGCAAAGACAGGGAGTAGGCCACTGAGTGGGACATGGATAGTGTGGAGGTACACGCAGCAGCACTGCAGCTGAACATGAGGGTCTGGCAGTGGCACTATTGTCCTTTGGAGTGGAAAAAACAGGAGTATGGCCACAGAGTGGGACAATGAACAGTGTGAGGTCCACGGGCAGCAGCCACAGCAGCAGCATGAGGTTCAGGCTAGTGGCACAATGACATTCTGGAGACGGTGGCAAGAAAACAGGAAGTAGGCCACAAGAAGTGGGACAATGACAAAGTGTGTAGGTCAGGGCAGCAGCCACAGCAGCAGTGAGGTCAGACAGTGGCACAATGCACAGTGTGGAGGTCACCGCAGACAGCCCACAGCAGCTGCTGAAGGTCAGGCCGTGGCAACAATCGGACATTTGGAGGTGGCAAAAAAGGAAGTAGGCCAAGAGTGGGACAATGACACAGTCTTGTTGTAGGGTTCTCGTCAGCAGCCACAGCAGCAGCATGAGGTCAGGAAGTGGCACAATGAAACAGGGTGGCGGTCACGGCAGCAGCACAGCTGCAGCATGAGGTCAGACAGTGGCACAATGGACACAGTGTGGAGGTCACGCGGGCAGCAGCCACAGCAGCAGCATGAGGTCAGGCAGTGGCACAATGACTGCATTCTGGAGGTGGCAAAAACAGGAGTAGGCCACAGAGTGGGACAATGAACAGTGTGTAAGGTCACGGGCAGCAGCCTACAGCAGGCAGCATGAGGTCAGACAGTGGCACAAGACAGTGTGTAGGTCACTGGCAGCAGCACTGCACCAGCATGAGGTCTGACAGTGGACCACAATGACCTTCTGAAAGGTGGGCAAAAAACAGGAGTAGGCCCACAGAGTGGGACATTGAACAGTGTGTAGGTCACAGCCAGCAGCCACAGCGACAAGCATGAGATCAGACAGTGGCACAATGACAAAGTGTGGAGGGTCACGGCAGCAGCCACAGCAGCAGTATGAGGTCAGACAGTGGCACAATGACATTCTGGTTGTGGCAAAAAACAGTAAGTAGGCCACAGAGTGGGACATTGACACAGTTGTGGAGGTACGGCGCAGCCAACAGCAGCAGCATTGAGGTCAGACAGTGGAACAATGACAGAGTGTGGAGGTGTTGGGGTGCAATACCGTCCTGGTAAAGATGGTTTGGTGGCAGATGGAGAAACAGTCAGCAGGATGTGTGGCATCAGGCGGGTGGCGATTATCAGAATAGTGGCTGAGGCAGGTAGTTTGAACAGACTCCATTTCTCACAGTTTGGGTGTTGAGGCGTCATGGCTTGAAGTAGTTCTGACGCACTAAGGCATTGGTGTAATTGGTTGTGTGGAAATCCTGGGCCGATCCACGTGATTCATCTTGACAAAGGTCTGTCGTTCCACAGTTCCCGTGGACAAGCGGGTTCTCCTTGGGGTTAACGATGGCCCCGCCGCACTGAACACCCGCTATGATGCCAAACTAATGGCGGGCTGGGACAGCTTCTCCACTGCAAAACTCGCAAGTTGCGGCCACACATCCAGTTTGCTGACCCAGTAGTCCAGCGGATCTTCTAACTGGGGTGGGAGAGTGCTGTCCAAGAGACCACCACCTGTTGTTTCAGGGACGATCCATGTCCCTGCTGCTGCTGCTGGCGACTACCCTCTTCACTAGGAGGGTGAAGGAAAGTGTCATCAGTGATCCAGACTTAGGTTACTGCTGAGGAGCTGGTATGCTCCTACCCCCAACCTTGCCCAGCTGCCGCGGCCGGCAGTAGTACGTGAGCACTGAGGGAACCCCGGTCAGACCTGTCTGAGGAGGGACGATGCTCGCACATAGGAGCGGCCACTGATTTACCGGACGATTTCCCTATAGTATTTGAGTTTGTCCTCCCCTTCCTCAATAGCTGGGGAAAAAGGCTTCCCATTTTGACCGGTAGTTGAGGGTCCAATAGGCGTGGAGAGCGAGAAGTCATCCTCTGCCGGATGTGACTATTCGACTGTCACTAGCCAGCAAATAAGCTCTGCTGCGGGGCCATCTGCATCACGTGACTCCGAGGGGCTCCCAGCATCATTTCCACTGTCTATGCCAGCGGTGCTTTGGGGGTAATCTGCTTCCGTCTTCCTCATCTCCATCCACTCCTCCAGCTGCTCCTGCCTCTCCTCTCTTGTCACCTGGGTAGAAAATCCACTCATTTCACCAGAAAAGCTTCTGCTTCCAATGTCCTTCCTTCCTCCTCCCCAATTTCAGTCTCCACCGGACTCATGTGGCACGAGATGTAGTCGCCGTCTCAGTCCCTGCCCAGACAGATTTTTCAGCATCTGTTCCAGGACATGAAGCAGTGGAATGACGCTATTCATCCCGTAGTCCTGGCGATGACAAATAACGTCGCCTCCTCGAATGGCCTCCAACAAAACAGGCAGGTAGTCACGCTGAGCGCCACAGGCTGACATCCAAAGTTACACAGGGGGAGTACTTCTGTCATGCCCCTGGATCATCAAAAATCGTTAATGGCCTTTCTCTGTTTAATACAGTCGGTCCAAACATGGCAGGCTGGAATTCCAATGGGTGGAAAAAATCACATATCAGGTGTGTTGGGAAGGGCCGTTCTGCCGCTGCAACTCGAGGAGGGTGTTCTGGCTTGTACGAATGGATAAAGTGCATGACAGTTTCCTGGGCCCATTTTCAAATCTTCTTAAGATCGCGTGGAAGATTCAGGAACCTTTTCACACACAGATTGATCCACGTGCGCCTTGCAGGGCGCCCATGGACCATCCCTCCTCGGTGCTAGCGCGGACACATGTTAACCTCCCATTGTCCGTCACCATGGTTCCGATTTGCAGTTGGCGCGGAGAAGCCACACATCGATTTCTTGCTGCATGACGCGGAGCAGTTCCTCCCCTGTGTGACTTACGTTCGACGAGGCAAGCCAGGTGTAGAACTGCGTGACACGCTGTGCCCAGATACAATTGTGGTATGATGGAGCAGTACTTGTGGAGGCGAGATGGTGGTCGGTGTGGAGGAGGAGGAGGCGGGGACTTTTGGCGCAGGAGCAGCAGTTTTTGGACAACGTGGAGGAGAAAGCGGCGTCTCCTGTCAAGTTGTTGGTGTGCCTGGGCCGGAAGACATTCACCCAGTGGGCCGTTAAAAGGTCATGTACTGGCCTGACCATAGTTACAGCTCCAGACGTGCGCTGCCGTGCACTTGGGATCAAACCGTAAGCTTAAGACTGGCCACCTTCTGTTCAAATATTTTTGAAGTGTATGCGTACTGCCTTTTGGAAGATATATTACGGCTTGGTTCTTCGCCATCTCGGCTCGGCTCCAAGCCATTAGTTACTCTGAATGCTGTAGAGTCCACCATTTGGATAGGGAGGGCTATGCCGAGTACCAACAACTTGGACAGGGAGCACGGTCAGCTGCTGTACCTTAGGATGGCTTGGACGCTATTATCGTGTCTCTTTGACAATCGCCTCGCCTGAACAAACTGGCGCCTGATGAGTAGCGAGGAAGAAGAGCATCTGGACCGGGAGATGATGTCAAAGAGAAACAGCTCCCTTCTGCAGAGGTGGTGGAGCTTGACTGGCTTGCAATGACATGAGTGCCATGGGCGCTGCTGCTGCTGCTGTTTTGCTGCGGGCTGGCCAGGGAATGGGCCACCACATCTGAAGACCCACGTTTCTCCCAGCCACGGACATGGTGATTGACGCTGCATGTGTGTGTGCAGGGGCCGTGGTCGCCAACATTTTGGCTCACATGGCCACCAGCTTCACTTTCTGCTTACAGATTCGTACATATGCACATATTCGGCTCTCCGGTGTTTAGCAAAGAACCTTGCCCTCCGGCGGTATCGGATTTTACCGCCAAACGCTCCGCATTGAGTGATACTGCCTGCCGCTGCCTGCTGAGCCCCCTTGCCCTGTGCCGATACTTTCTTGGACCTGCGAATCGGGTTTTTCACCCCGTGGCCGCACTTGGATCACCGACCCTCCACACTGCTGCTATCCTGCCTGACTCACGGCCAAACGACCCATTGCTGCTGCGCGCTCCTGACGCGAACTGACGCCTTTCTCCTGACGATGATGAAGCCCTTGCTTCACCGGCTCCCACAGTGCGGTCGGTACATCATCATATATTTGTGTTTCATCGTCACTGTCTGTCCTCATCACGGTCTTGGGTATGTACAGAGGCTGACCCTCACATACATAACCTCCCATGCCACTCTCAAATCTTTACTTTACCGCATACTGCAGAAGCAGGGGATATTGGCTCCCATTTCTTCGCTGCCTAGTAGCTGCTGACTGGCCCTACCTCAAAATGTTCATCCTTCGCTATATTACTGGCGATCGAGCCCAGACCACATAGTACGATCTCTAGCTGAGGGAAACCGGATGCGGACAGAGGCCGGGTTTGTATTGGAGGGACAGGTGAGGGCCGCTGACACCGCTCCGGGCATGCCAAATAAGGGTTGTGTTGACGTTCCCACCGACTCTTGGCTGGGGTTGTCAAGATGTCATCTGGGAGGAAGTGGTTGCCTGTAAACCATCAAGACCATGGGGTTGCTGACAACACACGGGCCGCTCAGTTGACAGAGGCAGTGTGGCCTTCACCGAGTGAACCCTGCTGCGGATGTCCCCTTGCTGTGCTGCGACCCTGGGCTGTTCAGGAATGTTTGTGCATCTGCCACTCGCAGGTGAAGAGCCTGCCACTCTCGTATGACATGACTGTTCTGTTCTAAAAATGTACAGACACTGTATTGATTGGAAGATATCTGTATTTGATAAATACACACCCTGTATTAGACTCAAATGGAAACCCATATGAAGCTTGGGTAAACCCTTTGGATATAAATTGCGCTCCACAAATGGGCAGGAAAAATTGACTTGATGTTGCGTTTAAAAATATGGTGAATTTTATGAATATAAAAGCACAAAGGCTTAATTAACCTTCGGATATGAATTATGCTACAGAATTTCTTCTGTGGCCGGTTGAAAAACAAAGTTTTTTTACTGAGTAACAACTGAGAACAACGTTAATTAAACCCCTGGATGTAAATTGACGCAAAACGAATTGAGCAACCACAAACTAGTAGCTTTGTAGGTGGTTTACATTGCTGTAGTTTTTCTACGCCAATTACAACAAGAGATACAGTTGTAATTAACCTTTGCTTGTGAATTAGGCTATACAGGAAAAAATGTATATATGTGGCGTTGAATAATGACGGTTTCTTGGGTCAGCTCACAGCATAACAACGCTTAATTACTAATCCCTGGATGTATAGTTGCGCAATAGAATTGTGCCAGCCAAAATGAAGGGGTATTTGTATTGTAAAAACGCTGGTTTCTTTAAATGAATACAACAGGAAACTGGCTTAGATCCCACTAGGGATAATGAATGTATTTGCAGTGCAGTGGACGCACACTGGATTTCAGATTCCAATACCCATAAAATTAGAAATTGAACATTAAGAGAAAACGTCTTCTGAGACAAGCTGAGACACCACAGTAAGATCGCTGTATAAAAATAAATCTTCAGTAAGAAGGGGATATCAGCGCGGCTGCTCCTTCCCTGATTGAGCACAGTGAGAGGGAGTGTGAGCTCCCAGCGATCGCGCACCGGAACTTATAAGTGCCGGTGAACGTCACAGAATCCCCCCGCCGGTCTCTGATTGGCTTCACTCCTCAGCAAATGTCATGCAGGCTATGCCTTCTTCCCACTGAGTCTGGGAAGTGGTGCACCATGTAACGCCATGTGCTCGAGCCATTTATCAATCAAAAAGCCACTTCGTTCACCCGATATCACCCAACACTTTGACTTCGTTCAGAACCAAAGTTTTTCCTGAAAATTCTAAACGAATTCCACTTCGTAAGATCATATTCGCCATTCTCTAATCCAGACTTCTCCAGAATTCCTTGGTCACTATAACTTGTTATATTATTACATCTAGAGTAATATATCCAGACCCTTCTCCAGAATCCTGGTCTCTTTACTTGTTATATTATTATTCAAGAAATGAATTCCAGACCCTTCTCCAGAATCCTGGTCACTATAATTGTTATTTGTATACATCTAGAAATGGATCCAGACCCTCTCCAGGATCTAGTCACTATAACTTGTTTTATAATTACATCTAGAAATGTATCAGACCATTCTCCAGAATTCGAGTCACCTATAACTTGTTATATTATTACATTAGAAATGTATCTAGACACTTCTCCAGAATACCTGGTTCACGTATAACTTGTTATTTTTTTCTCATCTAGAAAATGTATCCAGGACCCTTTCAGAAACCCATTCACTATAAATCTTGTTTTATTAATTACATCTAGAAATATATCCAGACCCTTCTCCAGACTCCTGGTTCACTGTAACTTGTTTTATTATTTACATCTAGTAATGCATCCAAGACCCTTCTCCGGAATCCTGGTCACTATAACTTGTTCTATTATTACATCTAGAAATGTATCCAGACCCTTCTCCAGAATCTTGGCCACTATAAAACTTGTTACTATTATTACATCTAGAAAATGTATCCGACCATTTTTTGAAACTCTGTTTATTGAATTCCCCATGACAAGTTCCTCTGGCAGAGAATTCCACAGTCTCACTGCTCTGACAGTAGTACTGCTCTAACTTTTTTTTATATTTTCTTTAAAAATTCATAGATGTGGAATCAAAGATAAAACATACAGTACATAGTGAGACACTCACTTATGCATTTGAGGCCCTAAAAAAGCCCTTGTTCACAGCTTTCTGGATACCTCTGGGCTGTTGGATCCACAGCTAATCCAAACACATTGTGTAAGACCCATTCTTCCGCTGGAAAAATACTTCTGATCTATCAGCTATCAACTAGAGAGGTGAGCACCATTGTTTGTCTGAAGATATTTGTCTTTTTGTTACATGTTAAAGGTCAGGACAGGCAGCAGACAAGCAGAAAGGTCAGATGATGAGCCATTTACCTGGAATTCAGACATTAAAATACAACCCAACACTGTGTAGCACACCAACAAGCTGGCAGCAAATAAAGATGGAGGAACCCTTTTAATAGCATAGGATAAAAGGCCATTGACTGTTAAAGCTGAGATGTGGGTGCTGGCCCTTTAAATCAACAAGGCCAAGTGCATGGCAGATCAGGAGGCAGAGATGCTGGACAGGATATAGTCATGTGTCACTGGAGACTCTCATTTACCACCTTGAAGTATGAAGTGCCATGTACATACAGCAGTACCTAGTGAGAGACTCTGCACTCGCTTAGTGTCTGTACTACAGTAGCTAAGTTATGTAGGCATAGTGGACGCAATAGATCACTCACAACCAAAGATACTTGTGAGATTCATACACTGTATGTAAGCCACCTCCATCATAGAACCATGTACCGTGTTGGACTCTAAGGCTATGTTCACACGGCTTATATGGGCATATCAAACACCCGGTATTTAGCGTGTATGGGAAAAAATACAGGTCGAGGATACGTCCCAGGTCATTTACGGTAATCCACAGAGAACTATGGATTACGTCTCCTCTCCTTAACGCCCCCCCGCCCCCGCTCCCAAGCACACGGCATAATTATGGACACCGCAATACTCGTTCTGTTGAAAGTATACACTGGTCAGTGCATTTATTTTTAACAGCGCGACGGCCTGGCCTCCTTGCTATGGTTTTACTGTATTTACAGAGCATACTTTAGACGCATTGCAGCGCAATTACCCACTGAATTATGCCGAGTGAACATACCCTAACACTAGTAACTCCCACCTCCCCACACACACACATAGACTATAAACACATGCATAACATAGTAGGTTTAGTTTGGGGTCTGATGTTAATATAGCAGTCTGGTTGGGCTCTGGTCTGAATTTGGGTGTAATATTCTTGTAATATAGTCTTGGATCTGAACAGGCAACTTTTTGGTTTCGGCCTTTCTGTGATTGTCACCCTGTTAAGAGCTGACATTTTTGCTGTCTCACTATGTTATTTGTACTGTCCATTGCACATGCAAACTCCAAACTATAAAGTAAAAAAGACAATTTTTTTCTCCCGCTGGAACTTCTAGACACTAGGGCTGCGTGGTTGAAGAAAAATCTAGTTTTTGTGAATTTTATGCACAGTTACAGACAACTGACAACCCTGCTGGCTGGATTAGGGTTGAGGCTTGAATGTCCTGGGAATGGAGATACAAATATTGGGAAAAAAATGACAGACACACATCTGAGATTAGGGACTGCTCCTAATATCACATTATAGGTAGTCCTCGACTTACACCGTTCTGACTTACATCTGTCCCCTAACTACAAACGGAGACTTATGGGGCATGCTGGCACTTGTAGTTCCATGTTCCACAGCAGATAGAAGTTACAGCATGCCACCACAACACATGAGGTGAAAATGAGGTGAAATCTTTTTAACAGGGGCACAGACAGCAAAAACAAATGTAACAAAACCTTCCTGCCTATCCAAAACTAAAAAAAAAAAAACTCTTTGTGCTCTGAAGTTATGTTTAATAAATATACCTGTCTCTGACTTTACATACAAATCACTCGAACAACCTACAGTCCCTATCCTGTTCGTAACCCGTGGACTGCCTGTACAGACATACTGAACTCAATGACCAATGTGCAAAAAACAAATGAACTGGTGCTAAATTAATAAAATCTCTTTTTTCACCTATTCACTATTGATTGTATAAGTATAAGGCTGTGTCCACATGACAAACATCAAAATACTGTTGGATTCTGAATCCTAAAACCGGGGAATATTTTAGCGCGGTTTTCAATGTGAATCTAAGGTAGTTTTTTCTCCGCTGGATTTAATCTGGTGGATTATTGAATATGTTCGAAGTTTTTTTTTAAAAAAGGGGTTTTGAAATCCGACCTCAAGAAAATCCAATTCATGTGTATTTAGATTTTCAATTGAGGTCTAAGAGGATGGTATAATAACTGGATTTTGATGGTTTTTAAAATCCCAATCCACGTGGAAGAAGAACCCTAAAGGCGCATCCCCATGGCAATGGACAAATACCGGTTGGTTTATCTGCGATGAGCGGAGAAAAGCCCTCCCCCTTTACATTCACTTGCAGATATTCCGTGTACCGAAAAAAGGTCTGGAAGAATGTGTGCAAGTAGAATGTTTTTTCGGGTGGGCACGTGGGCCGGAAAAACCGCCGGTCGCCCCGTATGTAGTTAATTGCGGCAGTTTTACAGACGGTCTGCAAAACCGCCAATACCGTCTGAAAAACCATCGGCAAACCCGCTGCATGGCGACATGCCCTAAGACCAGTGTTTTCTCACTCAGTCCTCAAGACCAACCAAACAGGTCATGTTTTCCGGATTTCCTCAGTATTGCACAGTGATAGTATTATTCTTCGTCAGTGCATTCTGCCTACAGGTGATATCATTACTGTCAGTGTATCTGCACAGGTGATATCATTATTGTCAGTGCATTCTGCACAGGTGATATCATTATTGTCAGTGCATTCTGACAGGGGATATCATTACTGTCAGTGTATTCTGCACAGGTGATATCATTATTGTCAGTGCATTTCTGCACAGGGGATATCATTATGGTCTGTGCATTCTGCACAGGTGATTCATTATTGTCATGCATTCTGCAAATGGTGATTATTATTGTCCGTGCATCTGCACAGGTGATATCATTGATTGTCGTGATTTCTGCACCGTGATATCAATTATGGTCAGAGCATCTGCACAGGTGATATCATTATTGTCGTGCATTCTGCACAGGTGGGTGATATAATTGTCAGTGTATTTGCACAGGGGATATCATTATTGTCAGTGCATTCTGCACGGGGCTATAATATTGTCAGTCATTCTGCACAGGGGATATAATTATTGTAGTGCATTCTGCACAGTGATATTAATTTATTGTCAGTGTTATGCACAGGGGATATAATTATGGGTCTGTGTGACATTCTGCACAGGGGATATCATTATGGTCGTGCATTTCTGTACAGGGGGAATACTCCATTATGGTCAGTGCTTCTGCACACAGGTGATATAATTATTTGTCAGTGCATTCTGTGGGAGATACTGAAAAACGTGACCTGTTGGTGGGTCTTGAGGACTGGAGTTGGGGAACACTGGCCCTAGGATCATCCAGTGTGTAAAGGTATCATACATTCCCATTTTCTTGTTGCAGAAAATGTCTAGTAACTTGAGAGTGTTCAGCTCTTTGAAACTGTTGATTGCCTCATTGTAACTGCTTGTTATATGCAGTACAAGTATATGATGTCTGTATTATGCTGTGTGTTATATAAAGAGATGACCATATGGATGCCTTTGTGTCCTGGTTGCTGTATTGGTGGACTGCAGCACTTGGCAGATATCCCAGAGTTAGTGTGGGCCCAATAACAGCCTGACTGGGCATTGTGGCCCCAGGATGGAGCACCTTAATGCGGATAGAAGCGACTAAGAGGTGTGTGTGTAATAAGGTGTGCTTCGGCAGTGGGTGGACAAGTATAGCTGCTCTGTAAATAGAGTCAAGTTGGTCTGTAAGGTTTTCTAGGTCCTGGGCCTGTCCATTAAAGAAGAATTGGCTAACTAGAGTTCAAAATGTGCTTGTTTGCTTGAGGAGCACCAGTGGGCTGTGACAGCGAAGTGGTTTGTCTGTTGTAGAGATAAGAATTGGACACAAGAAATCTGTGCAGTGTCTTAACTCATGGGTTAAAGCTGTCATGTCATCACTGAGCTTGAGGTCTAGATAGTATACAATGAGATGACCTGGGAAAACAATCACACCTTACACTAGCCAGATCCGGCAGTCTAGCTGTGAAAGCGAGCAGCCTGTAGAACTTTGTGTGGGCTGCTTCTAAGGCGGCATGGATAAAAACATTTGTCATCTGGGGAGAGGTCAGTCTTGAGGTGTGTGCTGGTGTGAGAGAAAGAGACATCAGCCTAGAAGTGCCAAGATGGGATGGATGATGCTAAACTGATATCCAGAGGAGATACAAGGAAAGGATGGGTGAGATCTCACCCTGAGAGGTATTGGTGAATGGTGTTGATTGAAGCTTTTGAGAAAAGTTAAGTTTGAATCGAACATCTCGATTTTCTCAAGCTCGAACTGAACATTTTACTGTTCATTCGATTTCGACATGGCATTCGTCACGCCATTTTAATAGTTTTCAGCGGCTTTCTGCACTTTTGGTGGACATCCAATCACCTTTCTGTACTTTTGGCAGCCATCCAATCAGTGCAGAGCACAGAGAAGTGTCAAAAATGTCATCGGGGAGGTGTAGGGCTCTCATTGGCTACTAAAATCACATGACCATGTTATATATATTTCACTGTATCGCCTTGTGAACACCATTTTCAGCTCACTCTCTGTACTGTACAGACTGCTCTTAGTTAGATAGCATTTTCCTCTCCTTAGACACCAATAGTTAGGGAGTTTGTTATTGCTGGCCGCATCTTTCCCACACCCAGAAGCTGTTATTTGACGACATGTGAAGGCTCACATAACACCTAACTCTCATATGCATGGATATATATTATACAGAGTACTTGGATTTGAAGTTCCGTTTTTGCAGTATTGGGAGTGAAATTATTTTACAACACGCCAATGCTCTATACAAAGAAATATATTCTAAATAGTGGTTGGTTGGTGAAAATTATTCTGAGTGGAGAAAAGTTCATTTTGACAGTTTTGGGGGTTCAGTAATTATATAACACACCACTGCCACCAATGGTGCTGCTGTCTAATGTAGTTGAACCGGAACCTCCATGGTCCTCATTGGCATGTTCTCGCTACCACCAATCGTACTGCCATCTAATCTAGTCCAGCCTGCAGAGGCATAAGTTCAGTTCTTAGGTCCTGGTGCAAAAAGTGAAATGCCTCTTACCCCCTCCCCCCCCCCCCCTTCCCTTACCAGGGCTGCCATCAGTCATCTATTAATCTTTTCAGGACCCTATACAGCCAAATCAAATGGGGCCCCACCCATTACTAGTTCCTATTTTTTAACATAATAGTGAGCCCCTTTTTGATTAGGGGCCCCGACAGGAGTACTGCCCGTGCTGCCCTATTGGCACCCATATCAGTTACCATGTGCCATTTCCAATACCGGTGTCTTCTTATGTGTCAGAGGGGCTTTTGGGCCCCCTCAGGATGCAGGGCCCCATAGCAGCTGTTACCGCTGCACCTCCTGTAGCTACGCCCCTGCTTGCAAGCTGTCCTCATCTTTTCAGTTAGCCATTGAAAAGAATGAAGTATTTTAGCCTCTCAAATTTTTTCTGTTACTCGTAGAGCAAAATTTTCTTCACCAAGTTGTTCCACGTATTCAGTTTACTGTTATGGATGGTAATTCCAGCTTCTCCTCACCTCTATAGGTATAAAAATTAACCCAAACATCTTCTCACATTGACTTTAATGGGGTTCGAGTTCGAGCTCGACTTGAACATGAAACCGAACACCTCTATGTTCGAAGTTCGACTCGAACTCGAACATTTTTCTGTTCGCCCATCTCTAGGAGCTTCATATGGTTGTAGTGCGACACGCCTCCAGAACGCCCCCTGTATCTTAGGCACAGTACAAAGAGCCACGGGCCCTTTGTAATGCCTGATACAAGAGTGTGACTTATTAAAAATATAGCAAACGGGGCTGCACCAGTTTTCTGGCTGAAAAGATGCCAGACTTTTGACATAGCCCCGTTCATACACGTCGCCCTAGGAGTTTGCCCATTTGTGGTATCCAATCTGACACCATAAAAATCTATCATGACAGATACAACAAAAGGGCCAAAGTAGAGCCATAGATTTACAAATATATGGATAACTATCTATTGAATGCATACAGTTTCTGCATCAGACACAAAAGTGTGGTCTATCATGCTTTTGTGTACTATGCAGAAACTGTATATGGGGGAGGCAAAAACAAGATGTGATTGGGGTCTAAGCTGCATATGAATGCCCATAACATCTTTTTATATGGAAACACAATTTTAATACACAGAAGGGAGCCAAGTTTAATTCATAATATACCAATAAATCAATGGCTGTAAATATATATGTATTTAAACACAGGAAAGTCGTGATTGCAATGTCTAATAAGGAATATCAACTACAGTACTACATGAAAATGTTTAAATGTACATTGCATGTTCAGTTTTCCTTGTAATGGTGCAGAGAGAAACAACATAAGAATAGTTTCAAATAGCTGATAATAAGGAGGACCAAGTATTAAACACTGGAGAATCATGTTAAATTTAACAACAAATAATCTATAATGCTATAAATTTCTGAGTTTACACCTGATACTACAAGTGTAACGTACCTGCCTCTTGTAATATCCAACAATATGCCCCCTTTCTTTTTGGCACTGAGAGCCATGGAGTACAGGAGCCCTGCGGGAACACCTGCAGACATAGTTTGAATTCCTCCTGTATAATCCCTCACTGCTCTCACAAAGGTATGAAAGAGTACGATGGGACCGGCCACTCTAAACCCAGCATTTAGACATCAATCACTTGGTGCTTCTTCCTTTATCCCTAATTTCCTGCTCTACAAGCAGATCATATTTCATCCAGGACAGGCCAGCAATTCACTAAAATAGCCTTGAGCTGCATAGGTCAGGGAAGACCCTAAAATTCATAACACCTTATCTTAAGAGTACCAAACTAGATTACATGTATATGACAGTGTCCAAATGTTGCAAAAAAAAAAAAAAAAGAGTGTTGAACTTAGTGTAATTGCAAGTGATCCAGAGATACAATTTCCTGATTTTTTCAAACATTTTCATGACGTTACTGATGTCCTATGTCATTTCAGTGAGAAGGCTTTTTTCCACATAACGTGTATGTTAATCTTTGCGGGACATTTATGTCACATTTATTGTAAAAGCGTTCCACCTTTAAAAAGTTTTCGATTATATAAATGATGGGGCTCAGTTCCATGCACTTGGATAAGAGATGGCTATATGTGCATCGTCTTCCCTATCTTGAAGGGATTATCCAAGTGTTTTGTCTTTTTTTTTAAATAAATTTATGCTGTTGCTGGTTACCATCCATGTTCTCCAAATCTTCAGTTTGTCATCAATGTTCCTTTTCCTGCCATGTTCCAGGAGGTTGGCTACAGTTCCATAGACCTTAAACTTCTGAATAATATGTGTAACTGTAGTAACAGGAACATCAAGTTGTTTGGAGATGGTCTTCTAGCTTTTACCTTTAACATATATGTCTTTACTTTTTCTTTTAATCACCTGAAACCCTCTCTTTAGCTTCCTTTGGTTCATGTCCATGTGTGGTACATACCATGATACCAAACAGCACAGTGGCTACTTTTCATCCTTTCAGTAAGTTTGAAAACAACTATGATGCTAATTATAGACACACATAGGTTTAGCATGTTCCTATAGTCAAATTATTATTATTTTTTTTTTTTCTAGAAGGCTTATATTTCGATTGAACCACAATTCGAACACAATGCCTGATTTTTATTAGTTCATTTTCAGTAAATTTAAATGTATCATTACTTTTGGACAAACAAAGAAGAGGTGAAGTCCTATAATATAACTTTTTAATGATATTCAATAAAAAGATAAACGTGTAAACGTCTCTCAGTTACAAACCGCATAGAAATGCAAAAACACCATAGAGAAAAATACACAATTCCTACAGTGATCTAGACAGTCCCTGACCTACCAATGCAAGAGTCTCGCCCTGTTAAGGGTGTTCTTGCCAGAAACCTGACCCTAGAACATGAAACCCTATACTAACCTCCAGTCCGGTCCCAACATGTTTCGATCAGCCTCTCAACTTTTACCTGATCACTTCAGGGGACAACATAGAGGAAGAAAAGACCGAAGGTATAGAAAATATCAATACAAAAGGTCATAAGCAGCATATAATTAGCCCCAATGAAGGTATATAGGTGATGAATACCAGCATATAGACACGGAATCACTTGAAAGGTGATAGGTATATGATAAATACCTGTATATGGACTAGGAGTAACTAACATGGACGTTGTAACCACTCAACAATCAGAGGAATAATACAACTTACCAACATGTGGATAAATACCCCATAGTCCCAGATGCAATGGTATGAAACACCACCTTGTTCATCTACAGTCCGGAAAGGGCACAGCAGCGTCAGCCACTCCAAAGAATGAGAGACACCGGTTGGGACCGGACTGGAGGTTAGTACGGGGTGTCATGTTCTAGGGTCAGGTTCCTGGTAAGAACTCCCTTATCAGAGCGAGACTCTTGCATTGGTAGGTCAGGGACTGTCTAGTTCACTGTAGGGCTTGTGTATTTTTCTCTATGGTGTTTTTGCATTTCTATGCGGTTTGTGATTGAGAGACGTTTAGACGTTTATCTTTTTATTGAATATCATTAAAAGTTATATTTTAGGACTTCACCTCTTCTTTGTTTGTCTATTTTGTTCTGGTCTAGAGGTTGCTTTTTCAACGGCGATATTGTCAGTTGCTTTTGGTTGTATTTTATCATTACTTTTGTCAGTTTCAGGTTATTTCAGTGACCATTGGGGATTTATTTCGGAAGGATACCAGCAATTTTGTCCATTTGTGTACTATACAATGGCATATGGAGTGCCTATACTTCAGCAATATGAAGTCCCAGAGATTTCCTATTCTTCTGTACAATCTCAGTAGGCACTACTCTGGTCTCTGCTATGTGCATTAAAGTGGTTGTCCAGGAAATATAGATTATTCATCATTGTGGACAAGGTTGGTCAAAAAATTTTCCTAAAAATTATACTTACAGTTATACAAGGTGTACACTGACAAATTTACATTGCATCAAAGTGTCAAATCTTCAGTGTTGTCCCATGAAAGATAAAATACAATTTTTACAAAAAATGTGAGGGGTATACTCACTTTTGTGAGATACTTTAACTGGGGCTGGTATATTAGCCCCAGTTATAGGTAGAATCCAGGGGTAATACATCCCCTGAACTCTGCAGAGCTGAGCTGGGTCTGATATAAGAGCTGTGATAGTCACACGGCTGCCGGAACCGGGTGCAAGAAGCTAGTTGAGCGATTAAGAAGACAAGGATGGTAATAAACCATCCCTTCTTTTTCAGTGGATGGCCAGCTATCATTATTAGGGCTTGTTCACAGGACGTTTTGGATCCGTTTTGGATGCGTTTTACGGATCCGTTTTTTAACCTGCAAAAATGGATGCAAACTGCATCCAAAAAGGGATCCAAAAAAAGAAAAAAGCTGACCCTTTTTTTGGATGCAAATTGGGATGTTTTCATGCTTTTTACGGACCCTTTTTTTGGACCCCGTTTTTTCAATGCTTTTTTAAAAATCAACCTTAAAAACTGCAATTTAAATAAAATAAAACCTTCAATACAAAAAAAACCTTTTTTTACCTAGTGTCAGTCAGCTGTACAAAACCCCATGTTTTTAAAAACCGCCCTCCCCTATTTTTTTTTTTTTAAATCAACCAATATTTTTTCAAAACCCCCCCCATTAAATTAATTAATAACAATCATGTAAAACTAAATAATTTCAAAGATTTAAATATTTAAAAATGAAAATATTTTTAGTTTCAAATTTAAAATATATTATATATATATATTATATATTATATATATATATTATATATATATTATATTTAAATTTTGTACATAATAAAATTAAATGCTTTTATATATATTTATACATTTAAAAAAATTTTTTACTTTTAAAAAACTTTTGTATAGAATTTATTATAAAATATTATAATATATTTATATATTAATATTATATATAAACTTTTTATATAAAATTTAAAATATATATATATATATATATATAATATATATTATATTTTAATAAAAATTTTTTAATACATTTATAAACTAAATAAAAGCCAAACATAAATTAAAATTTTTATTTAATTTAAACCCAAATGCTTTTTCGGATGTTTTTGGGCATCGAAAAAACGGATCAAAAGCACCCAAATGTATGCTGGTTTTGCCCCCTTTTTGGGACCCAAAAAGTGCACCCCATTATTTCTATGGGGATTTCTCTGCGTAAAACGCAAGAAGTTTGACATGTCAATTCTTAAAAAGGGATCTTTTTAAAAACGCATCGCGTAAAGCCATCGGCAACCCACTCGTGTGAACGGGCGTTTCGCTTTTGCCATTGAAAGCAATGTTAATCAACTGACAATTGTAATCCTTTTTACGGACCCCTAAAACGGATCCGTAAAAGGGATCACAAAAAGTGTGGGGAAAAAAGCCCCTTAGTATGCTCCCCACTTGCAGCTGCGATCTTGCCCCGGACTTTTTAAAGTCCTTTAAGTTAGGGGTTTTGGAATCACTCGACGTTTATAGTCAACGGGCGGTAGGCATCTAGTTAAAGAGAACCTGTCACATAGTTTATGCCCCCCCTTGCTGAGAACAGCACAAGCTAGTGTCAGACCTGCTGTTTCCAGCGCTGTGCACCTTATTCTGTAAGATACAGCAGTTTTCGAGTATTTAATGCTCAAATCTGAAGTTTTCAGCCAGAAAAGAGTCATTCACAGTCAGTTTTTTTCAAACCCCGCCCACCTGAGGCTAGCCCCACCCACCTCAACTGGTTAACCTATTACTTTGAATAGGTAGAAGCATGTGAATAAACTGCCAGTGGGTGGGGCTAGCCTTTGGGGGTGGGCTAACACCTGCTCATGAATAAGATTTGAGGGGTAAATGCTCTAAAACTCCAGCATCTTACAGAATAAGGGACACAGCGCTGGAAACAGCAGGTCTGACACTAGCTTGTGCTGACCTCAGCCAGGGGGGCATAATCTATGTGACAGGTTCCCTTTAAGCTTATGATTTACCAGTTCAAACCCACATCTTGTTAAGATTTGTTAAACAGGTTTAAAAACTGCTCTCCTACCCCTGACTGCCTTGAAATGCTGGCATTCTGTTCCCCCCAAAACATCCATCCATCACTGATGATGCCATGTTCATTGCTCATGTAACACTACAATCAATCACTAGCTTTCACAGGGTGTCATAAGTGTGGGATGGGTGCATCAGTGACACTGGAGTAGGCGAGTAGATAATTTTTTTAATATTTCAGGACAATTGGCTACAGGAGGGGAGATTTTGAAACTGTTGGGAAACCCCTTGAACTACATTTCTATCATTAACGTTTGAATTTATTTCAACATTAATTATTTAGAAAAAAGTAAAAACAAAAAAAAAATGAATACAGCATGGATTAGAGTAGTTGAATTCGCATGCACTGTGTCCTATCTTTTTAACAAGGTACTGTAGTTCTGCTTTTGAACACTTGGTGGCAATACATTTTGATTGACAGTTCAGACTGACATGAAAACTAGCTTTACCATTTTATTTTGGTTGCTTCAAATTGGCCTATAACTTTCAAGGAGGATTTGTCGCCTTTGGGATTTAACAAAATATTAACAGCTTTATTTTGATAATGCTTTATGACTAGTTTTATATGAGTTAGTATTTTTCTGCACTTTTAGCGCAGGGTTTTAAATGTTTTCTAGAATATAGCAAACTTTGCCTGGGAAATTCTTCCAATAGTACAATAGTTATAAAATTTGATACATGTAAATGCAAGATTATTTTTCTTTTTTTTTTATTTTTTTTATTTTATACATCTTTAATTTTAAACACTATTAGACATTGCACAAAAAAAGTTAAAATGGCAACAAACTCTACAATATCAGTTCTAATGAGTAGACATATACTGCAAAAAACAAAATATCATCATTATGGGGAAAAAAAAACAGTGGGTACCCCCAATCCCATTTATATGTACCCCGACACCTATACCGCAATTGGTGTACTAAGCAGATTTGCAAAAGAATCATAAATGTCATAAAGCTATTAGGCAGAAAACTGAGAAATAAGGAGTCTCATTTGATTTGTATGTTGTTTCTTGGGATTGTGTCTTCTCTATTTCCATTTTAGATTTTGGTAGGCCCCAAATTTTACTAGAGCTTGTGGGAAAAATCTACAAACCCGCCCCCCCCAAACTTTTTCCCAGAAGGAAAAGTAAGTATATAAATGATACGTTTTATTTCTTCAGTGTGGAAAAAGGCTGCTGATTGGTTGTAAATTTTCCTACAATCACTGGTAATATTCAGGTCCAGACAAACTGGCCCTGCTGGAATCCAAAGCACAACAGTACTGAGAAGTAAATATAATATATTTTTGTGTGACGATTTGGTCTAAAACATTTCACAATCCAACCTACAAAATTCCATTAATGTTGTATTGAAGGATTTTTAGCCATTAACTGCTAAAAACCCAACTACACTACGGTTTGCATTTTCTTGTTAATAAAGGTAATTGTAAAACAAAGCAGAAAGATGAGACAGAAGAATCTGTGGTATCTTCTCCACAGACACTGGCAGATGTGATAAGACTCTACTGGAGGTGGTAATACTGGAGAAGTTCTGCTCCTCCATACACTACTGTCACCTGGATACCAGAGGTCACATGACCTGTGTGGTGGTACTGATAAAATGTGCTGGAGGTGGGGAAACTGGAAAGTTCGCCCCCATACATTACTTTTTTCCTGGTACCCTGGTTATTTGCCTGTGTTTTGGTCACATGATAAGCCTGTGGAGGGATAATACGGAGAAATTTGCTCCTCCTACATACTTCACCGGATACCAGGGTCAAAAATGACCTGTGTGGTTACATATAAGAGTGGGTGGGGGGGTAATACTGGAGAAGTTCGCTTTTTTTACATTTTGAATCTGGATACCAGGGGCACATGACCTGTGGGGTTTGGGAATATAAGACGCTGCTGGAGGCAGTAATAATGGAGAAATTCTGCTTCTTCATACATTATTGATTCTGGATACCCCGGTCCTGACCCGTGTGGTGGTACATGATAAGGGCACTGCTGGGGGTGGTAATACGGGAAATTCTGCTCCCCCATACACACTGTTACCTGGATATCGGGTCACATGACCTGTGTGGTGGTCACATGATAAAACGCTGCTGGAGGTAGTAATATGGGGGGAAGTTTTTCCTCTATACCAAACCCCTTTCAAATACGGCCCGCGGGCCCCATCGGCCTCCATCGTCGGGTGCGGGCCCCGGCGTACGATGCCCAGGGTTGCTAAAGTAGCCCTCAGCGTGTATTGCTGGTGAAATTTGGGAGCGAGCGATAAACCCGCTCACCGCGCCGGTGCCTCTCCTCGGTGCCACAGGAGCTGCCAGGAGCGTCCCCGCTGGTGGCCCCGACGTCCACACGCCCACCAGCCCGGGGAAATCCCGGATAGAAAAATAGCGTCTCCCAGGAAGCAGGGGAAGCCAAGGTAGTATTTGTGTTTGTTTTTTTTTAATTTTGACCATAAAACTATATAACCCGCCTGGGGGACACCCATAACATTTAACCCGCCTTTTGGGGGCACCATAAAATTCTCTATACCCGCCGGGGCCCACCTAATAAATCTGCCTGGGGAAAACACCAAAAAATTAATACCTGCCTGGGGAAAAACCTAACTATATACCTCCTGGGGAAAACACCTAACTATCTTTTATCTGCCTGGGGAACACCTAACTATCTCTATCCTGCCTGGGACAACCTAATACTCTATAAATGCCTGTGACACCCTAAAACATATACTGCTGGGGACACACCTAACTACCCTTTTACCTGCCTGTGAGGGCCCTAATTATCTATAACCTGCCTGTGGGAAAACCTAATATTACTGCCTTGTGGACTTTTAAATAATCCTGCCCGTATGGGGAAACCTAACTACTTTATAGCTGCCTGGTGAACTTTAACTATATCCCCGCCTGTATGGACCCTAACTAACTAGATACCTGCCTGAGGGGAGCTTACCTATCTATATACCTCCTGAGGGAGCTGTCCTATCTATATTCCTGCCTCAGGGAGCTGGGGCCTATCATAAACCTGCCTGGGGGGGGGTTATACCTACTAATCCCTGCCTGAGGGGAGCTGTACCTATCTATATACCGCCTGAGGGGTTTGTACTATTTTTTACCTGCTTGCCTGCGGGTACCTTATCTATATACCTGACTGGGGGGAGCTGTATTACCTTCCAGACTGAGGGGACATACATCTACATACCTACCTTATGAGGAGAGTGTATATACCTCCCTTACTTGTCCCTCAGTATATTTTGAGGATTAATACATCCCCCGAAAGTTTCACAAAGAACCCCCAAAAACGATTTTTTCCCCTTTCATCCTATTTTTTTATTAGTCGGCCCCCCAAAAAAACCATTGACTTTCTCTTTCGGCCCCCAGGGGAAAATTAATTGCCCACCCCCTGCTCTAACACTACTGTTCCCTGGATACCGGGCAATGACGGGTTGGTGACACAACAGTTAGTGTATGTTATATACAGTTATGTAGTATATAAATGGTGATGGTGATGAAGGTGACTAAGCGTGATTGGGTGGGTGCTTTAAGCACCGCAGAGTAGTGGAAGCCAGCACCAAATCAGAGAGGGAAAGAAAGTAGGGGCTATAGGCAGCTATAAGTGGGAATTTGCCATTTTAGTCAAGTAGTTCTTAGTTGTTGTGATAGAGAGTCCTGTTTAAGTTACTTTTCCAGTAGAAGGGGTCTCTCACACACCAGCCAGCAGTGGAGTGGGGGCAGGCAGTGGGTGGAACATCACCCAGGAGAGAGACCATGAGACAGGCAGTAAGAAAGAGAGAGCAGACATATAATAGGAAAGTGTGTAATGTACACCATACCCAGGGGAATTGGAATTGATGTTTTCCACAGATCAACTATGTGTATTCTGTTGATAACAAGTTGGCTTATTCAAGCCTCATTACTTCTTGTCATAAACCACTGGTCTTCATTTGTCATCCCTATCATCCCTCCAAACCACAGCACTATTTCAAGCAAATGGACTAAAAAAAATTGGGGCATTTCCCATCCTTTTCTTTTTAAATTATCCGGCCAGTCAGGGACAACAAATTACCCTAATGAACTGATGGGCACTCTAAAACCCTGTATGTTGTTTAAGTTAAAAAAAAATGGTTTCAATAGAAAAGGGGTTAAAGGGTGGGGGTTCACCCTCAGCTGAGCTGCGTCCCAATACATTCCTTGCCCCAGGACTACAGAGTATCTATACTGTAAGTGTTATGTATTTTCTGAGACTTCTCCCATTAAATTTTATAACTGTATTGCATGTAAGTATGTCACCTTATTTTATTTTTATTTTTGTATTCTGTAAGAACTGTACCTATTTCTATGAAAGCCTGAAACTTTAATAAGTTTGGTCCTAGTATGCACTAAGAATCCATAGCCTCCAATTATAGTGCTTAACCCTGTGACTGCTGAAGAGCAGTGATTGATTAGAGTGTTTTAACCCTGCAAGTGCTGGTGAGCGGGGTTTGTGAGTCCTTTCCCTCTAATTTATTATTGATTTCTTGTGGGAAGATGGTGGCAACGTATATTTTGGGGTGCCTGGACTGTGTTGCCTCAGTTTGCCACCTGAGTGGAAGGTGAATGCATATAAGATTGAGTTTAAATAAATTAACCCCTTTAAAGTCACCCCTATGTCATGTGCTGGTAAATGTGTAGATGACAAGACAGAACGCCGAAGAAAGACAGGTTGGAGTAGTGGTACAGAGAGAGAATGGTCGAGAGAGGAGTAGACTGTAAGTTGGCCATTGGAGGCATTCCTAAGTTAGCCTCATGGGGACTAGGCCACAGCATCACCTGCAACAGAGTGACAGTATTTTGGGAGTAGCATATAAGGAATGCACTAGAAAAGGGGGAGAGAAATATGTTTAGCCTGTTATGGTAACTTTCTGCCATGTGACCTCTGCCTATTGTCTGTAGGGTGAAAGAGCATTGTGAGTAAAGCCTGTTAAGAACAACCAGCTAAGGAGCCACTGTGGTTACTTCCTTATCAGCGCCCTTTACACCCAAAAAACCCAAATGGGTTTGAGCCTAGCACCCAAGAAATCAGTTATCCGGGTTACCTGCTTCACCTCACCTATACCAAAAACCTTACACAATAGAAGGTTAACCCCCCCCACCTTTTTGACTCGCTGCAGACATCAGATTTTGAGTTTGGGGCCCGCCACGTAGCACTAAGAACGGGGCTTTACAACACAGCCCTGATCCCAGCGCAGCTCCTGCAAGCGTCGGGGAGGGAACTTCTGCTCCCCGATGCTTTAACCCTTTGATTGCCGTGGTTCCTCACCGCAGCACAATCATAGGGTTTCCCTACTTGTGGGTGATCTTTTAAAAGGGTTTTGGTTGCCAAAACAGACCCCGGGGAACGGCTGCACAGTTACTTGGGGACCGATCCCCTAGGGCTTCTGTGTAACAAGCCAGGACAGGGCGGGGAATGTGTGCTGCCCTGTCACTGCCTGTTTCAGACTGACACAGATCTTATGTTAGCATATATGAATATGCTAATACATTACCAAGTGTATAAAAAGAAAAAAAAGTAACACAGTTCCCCCTTCATGGGATTTTAAAAAAAAAAGAAAAAACATAAAAAAGTGTAAAAAAAATAAATAAAAAATAAATAAAAATAAACATTTAATAAAAAATAATTGTGCAGCCATTGCACACACACACAAAAACCCTACACATATTAGATATCCCCACGGGCCCTTAAAACCTTTTAGAATTATCTAAAATAATCTGGGAATTGAAAGAGTAAAAAAAAAAAAAATTTTGCAAATTTTTTTAAAGGGGAAATTTAAACTATTCCCCATAAAATACAACTTTTTCTCGAAAAAAAAAGAGGCCTATACAACTGCGTCATTGAAAAAATAAAAAAATTTCATCTGTTGAAACGCAAAGAGGCTAAAACTAAAAAAAAATTCTGGTCATTAAAGGGAACCTGTCGCATAGGTTATGCCCCCCTTGCTGGGGACAGCACAAGCTATTGACAGACCTGCTGTTTCCAGCGCTGTGTCCCTTTTTCTGTAAGATGCTGTAGTTTTAGAGCATTTACCCCTCAATTCTTATTAATGAGGAGATGAAAGCCCCGCCCACCGAAGTCTGGCCCCGCCCATCCAGCAGTTATTCACCTGTTTCTACCTATTCAAAGTCATAGGTTTATCAGTTGGGTGGGCGGGGGCTAGTCTCGGGTGGGCGGGGTTTGAAAAAAACTGACTCTGAATGACTCTTCGAATGACTCTTCTGGCTGAAAACTGCAGATGTGAACATTAAATACACGAAAACTACAGCATCTTACAGAATAAGGGACACAGTGCTGGAAACAGCAGGTCTGTCACTAGCTTGTGCTGTCCTCAGCAAGGGGGGCATAATCTATGTGACAGGTTCCCTTTAACTACTTTTCAGGCGTTCGGCTTACGGGGTGAAGAAAGGGGGTCACATGATAACCTCCATGCTGTCTTGTTGGCACAAAGGTTGTACAAACAATGCATTGTTAGTGACAATTGCACAAAAGATCACAGGTCACAAAGCCAGTGACTTATGTAGTGCTCCAATATGGAGGAAATGTGCTGGAATAGAGGGTGAGGGACACTAGATGAGGTGGGTGCACAGAGTTGAAGCAAGGCTTTGCCTTACTTAAGTCAAATATTCAGTTTCCTAGTTGCTCTAGTTCTATAGCTAAATTCCTTGACTAAGGCACCGAACGAACGGCGTGTAGAGATTTGTTTTGCCTTTTCGCACTCTACGAAGCATCTGCATATCACAAGGCATTATGGGAAAAGGGCTGAGAAGCCCACAGCGCCCTCTGTTGGATGTAACAAATCCTCAATTTGCTTTTGACCTACTAGGTCTTGAGAAAGCAAAAAGGATTTTAGCCAAGCCAGTATCTCTCATCTGCAGACAGCTTTTTCGGGATTTTTGTCCCTCATCATTGCAGAACAGAGCGATACTAGCTGGCTGTGTGGGAGGCATCAGGCGGCTCAGGAAGGGAAACATCTCTCCTTAACCCCTTACCGACATTTGCCGTACCCATACGTTAAGGTCGGGTAGGGATTCCCGCAAATTGACGTATGGGTACGTCATGGCGATCTTGCGCGCTCACAAGCGGAGCATGCAAGATCGCGGCAAGGAACCGGTGGTATATTACCGCTGGCATCATGCCGCATCCCCCATGGCTGGAGTGAGCTCTGGCCGTGGGGGATTAACCCCGCGATGTCGCGACATAGTGGACGCGACATCGCAGCTGCGGGCAGCAGGAGCTTCTATTGTGTAAAATTAATAAAAAATAAAAAACGATATAAAATTTATATCATTGTAATTGTACCGACCCCATAGTAAAGTTACCCGGGCATTTATCCCGTATGGCGGATACTGTAAAAATGAAGCCCAAAAACAATGGCGGAACTGCGTTTCCCCCCCCCATTTCCCTGGCCCAATGCTAAAAAAAAAAAACTACGGAACACCCGTGCACCCCAAATGCAAAATACACCCTTAGGTGAGATCCCTGAGGGGTGTTGAATCCAAAATGGGGAAATTCTGGAAGGTTTCACCCGTTCTAGTACTTTGGGGGCTTAGCAGATGCGACATGGCCCCACCAATATCTGTGCGCCAAAAGCCAAATAGTCTCCCTCCCTTTTTACCCCCTGCCATGCACCCAAAGAGCAGTTTACAACCACATGTAGGCTATTGCCGAACTTGGAAGAAAAAAAATTGCGTAACAAAAATTTTGGGCTTTTTTCCAAGATTCCTTGTAAAAATTAAACATTTTTCAGTAAAAATTGCAGGGTTATTAGAAAAAAAATATTTTTTTTTATTTTCAGAGCCGAACGCTAAAATTTGTGAAACGCCTGTGGGTCGATATACTCACTGCACCCCTGGATATATTCCTTAAGGGGTCTAGTTTCCAATATGGGGTCTTTTTAGGGGTATTTATTGAGTTTTGGAACCTTAGGGTGTCCGTAAACTTAAAAAATGGCCCCTAAATAAAATCGTAATGAAAATGAGACCCCAGAGTCCGGTAGGTGCTCCTCCTATTCTGGGGTTTGTATTTGAGCCAAATAATGCACTAGGGCCAAATATGGGATATCTTTGAAAACGGCAGAATCTGGGGAATCAATATTAAGTTGCATTTCCCTGATCACATTTACCGTATTCTTGTCAATAATGTATAAAAATTGAAAATCTGCAAAAAAGTGAAGTTTGAAATTTCACTTTCCCCTTTGCTTTAATTCCTGTGAAAAACCTAAGGGTTAATAAACTTCCTAAATGCGGTTTTGAATACTTTAAGAGGTGTTTGTTTCTTAGATGAGGTCATTTATGGGGGTATCTAACATACAGGTCATCAAAGTCACGTTAGAACTGGACTGGTCCCTAAAAAATGTATATTGCAAATTTTCTTGAAAATTTGAAAATTACTACTAAATTTATTAGCCCTCTAATGTCGTAAAAAAAAAAAGACATTTTAAAAAATGATGCCAAACTACAGCAGACATATGGTAGATGCTAGTTTTTTAAACTATTTTGAGTGGAATATCTATCTGTCTTTACATGCAGAAATTTTTGAAGTTTAAAAATTGGTAAATTTTTCACATTTTTCACGTTTAATTTGATTATTTTTCACAAAAAAAACAGACATTTTTTGGGCCAAAATTTCTTACTATCTTAAAGCAAAATGTGTCACGGGGAAAACAATCTCTAAAATCACATGGATAGGTTAAAGTGTCAAAAAGTTATTCTCACATAAAGTGACACATGACAGATTTAAAAAATGGGGCTCTGTCAGAGAGACCAAAACTGGCTCCGGCGGTAAGGGGTTAAGGAGAGCACCGAACGAACAGCGTGTAGAGATTTGTTTTGCCTTTTCGCACTCTACGAAGCATCTGCATATCACAAGGCATTATGGGAAAAGGGCTGAAAAGCCCACAGCGCCCTTGTTGGTTTGTAACAAATCCTAAAATTTGCTTTTGCCCTACTAGGTCTTGAGAAAGCAAAAAGGATTTTAGCCAAGCCAGTGTCTCTCATTTTGCAGATGAGAGTGCGAAAAGGCAAAAGAAAAACTCTACATGCCGTTCGTTCGGTTGCTCTCCTTTAAAGGGGAGATGTTTCCCTTCCTGAGCCGCCTGATGCCTCCCACACAGCCCGCTAGTATCGCTCTGCTCTGCAATGATGAGGGGACAAAAATCCGAAACAGCGTTGTTGCAGATGAGAGATACTGGCTTGGCTAAAAATCCTTTTTGCTTTTCAAGACCCAGTAGGTCAAAAAGCAAATTGAGGATTTGTTACATCCAACAGAGGGCCCTGTGGGCATCTCAGCCCTTTTCCCATAATGCCTTGTGATTGACTAAGGCAGTGAGATTTTTTGACACTCTAACTAGAGAACATGCCCCATCGCCATCCTTTTATCTGTGGGACCAGTAAAGTGACTAGTACAGAGAGAACAGGGAAAGTAAATGAAGGGGGAGCGGGAAAATTTTCCCAGTGGCCCAAGGTATGGGGTTTATAGGCTTTGCTGTAAAAACGTGCCAAGACCTCAAACCAAGCACATCAAAAAAACCTGCCATTTACATCAAACTGAAAAGCTGGCTTTATTTACAAGGAAGGCAAAGTCATTTCTCATATTCTTAAAGCTCCAAAATGAATCCACCTAATAGAATAATAACGAAAACCCAAACCCGTAATTCTACTGTGCAAGTAAAGCCGGTAAAGGGCTGCGTCTCCCTCCTGATTCTTTCTAAGGGGAAAACCCAAGAAAAATCCAGTTAAATCCTCCTCAGTTTGTATTTTAGCACCAGGGAAAAAACAGTTTTAAAATGATTTTGTGGTAAAGGGATGGGTGTAGTGCAGGGCTGTGCCACACCACTGCTTAATTCCACCACCATATAGGGACTGTGGACTCCATACATAGTGATCCCCTCCAATCCCCTTTCTTTACTTATCAGAATTTGCAATTTGTTCTATGTCTGCCGGCAAAAGTTCATCTCCATTTGTTGGGAAAATCCTCCTGTGTTTAGATAATCTTCGGCAGTCGGATTATCTTTGCTAATCATTTTAAAGTTTTCAAAACACAGAGAAAATATTTACTGTGAAGGAGAGGGCAGGGGATCAGCGCCTAAACCCGAGCTCTCTGGAGAAGGGAAAATCATGCAAACTTTCTTCTATAAAAAGGGGCTGTTTAATGGCTTCAGACAGTCTGTTTGGGGCTGATGGATGAGAGCCGGCAGACTGGGCTCTCTGGGTCACTTTCTGCTCTCAGTATCTGTGCTTTACTGATCTCTCCTGTCCCTGCAGCTCATACACTCAAACCCTTCACAAATCCTTGCTCAGACTCCCCCAGATGCTCCCATCTGCCGCACAAAACTGTTATCTGTTCCAGATGAGATTTCTCCTTCATCGTCATGATTAAGGACACAATGTTATGTATGTATAATGGCCTGTCAGAAACTGTGCAATGGAAGAGCTGGAATTGGTAAATTGGTCACCATGAAGATTACGTGGGGGGAATGATGACTGAAAACATGGCAAACGTAGAAGGTTCATGACTGTGATTGTAGAACGTTATGGCCAATAGTGCAAGCATTTTGTATGATTTGTGATTCTGTGAAGTAGATGGAGAATGGTAGCTATGAGATTTGCTTGTCCCTGTTTGATTCAAGACTGCTTCCATTGAACTTGTAAAAAAAATTATGGTTGTGTTAGGGACAGTGTTGGACTGGGGTATCTGGGGTCCACCAGTGGAGCTGACTTTTTGGGCCCATTAATGGAGTTGATTCTAAGGGCCTACCAGTAGAGTTGATTATTTTTCCCTCTCTCTGCCCTTCTTCATGAAAAGCAATGTCATGCCATACCAAGGAGCCCACAATGCTCTTCTGTGAGCCAGTCTGAGCCTGGTTTGTGTCAGGCCGCGTGCTGCGACTAGTATGTCCCTGTGCGGTTCCTAGAGTATTCCCTACTGTCTGTTCATGTTCCTCACCCTGCTTATGTCTACGGTGCCATTGCCATCTGCCATGCCCTGTCTCTGCCTGGCCTGTCCTGCCTACCTCCGGTTCCATGCTCTGGTCGGTCCTGTATATACCCTATCTGCTTCGGCTGTCACCGCTGGGTCCTACGTCGGGGGTAGCGACCTGGGGATTCCCTGTTGCAAAGTCCGTCCTGCCTTGCGGCGGGCTCCGGTGAATACAAGGGGCCCCTTAGACTCCACTCCCTGGCGTAAGGTACGCCAACACCTCGCGATGACCACAGGATCCACCTCTCGCTCACTGAGCGGTCATTACAGTCCTCCCGCTCGCTGAGCGGTACTGACAGTTTGGAACATCCTAAACCCATTTTTTTTATTCTGCTCCTAAACCTAACCCTAATCTTAACTGTAAATGTAACCGTAACTCACTTATGAATTTCCGTAATGTGATCTCAAGAGCGCCACCATACCAAAGGTGCAGGCAAGTGGTAAGTTAACCCTTATAAAGCAGTGAAAAACCCTAACTCCTAGGGCCACATGTATGAAACTGTTTAGGTCTAAAACTCACTCATTTTCCCATAGTAACCTATGGGCAAAAAAGTGAGTTTTAGACCTAAACAGGCTCATACATATGGCCCCTAGTTTGCATTAGGTTTATGGTAAATTTTTTGGATTATTGTGCCAAAAACTGTTCCAAGCTGATCCAAATCAAAGGGCTAAATTTGACTTTGACCCTAATCCGAAGCACAACACACTGATAAATGGGAGCCCATGTAAATATGAATCTGACTGGCACTAGTCTATGTAAGGGTCATCCTTTATACGTGGAGTTGGTAGGATATCTGTCCCTCAATGCTTTTACAAAAAAAAGTGATATTTTTGTCTCTTTTTTTGTTTTAGATCTATGAAGTTTTGAACAGCATATGCTGCAGTATGCGATAAACCTTGTAATATGAAAAGATAAGGAAGAAAGAAAAAAAATTCAGACAAAAATGTGACATGAAATCATAGATGTCGGTTATAAGATAATATCGGTGTAGTCTCACTTTAAAACCATAACTGGTTTCCATAAAATAGGCTGGAGCGATCCATGGCACCATTCAGAAATTTCAGTTACTAGAGAATCCTGACCCAACATCATAAAGGAGGCCACAGATGTGGTACTTCAACCGGATGTGAGACAAAAATACTAATTAATCAGACTTTATTTTTTGGCTAATAGCATTATGAATGTGTAAAGACAGAAATTTTCAGAAACAGGATAATAAAAGGCAGTAAAAAATAAATAGCTCTTCTATAGTATCCATTTGTGTGATTGATTTTCTAAATTTCAGACAATGGCTGACTATAAAAGAAAGATACTATACCAATGACCACAAAACAGTTAATTCTAGCACAAAAGTCATAAATTTGTGGACAGGAATTTCTAGACATGGTTTATAGAGGGCAAAGGGTCACAGGCTATCAAGGAGTGTGACTTTTGACACTGGGCCTGGTTGGTATACAATGTCAAAAGCATGGGTAGAGGGGGTCTGTGTATCCAACTGATCTTCCCCATCACACATAGAAAGAGTCAATTAAGGGGCACCATCATTTAAATATTCTAGGTCCTTGTTGCCTTTATCACCTCACTCTCCACATAACTTCTCTGCTTACATTGCATTTTCAAAAGGGGAACCAATAAATTGGTCGGTGTGAGGGTTTACTTTCCATTCAGACCTCACTGACTGTTTTGCATAAAGAAAAGGCTGATGTGAAAAGAGCTGAGGAGCTCCACAGCGCACTCTATTGGATGTACTTATCCTCAGTTCACATGTAGCTCGCAGGAGCCTAGCAATGTGAAAGGGATTTGAGCCAAACCAGTTAAGTTCAACTACAGACAGCTGTTTCGGGGTATTTGCCCCTTGTGAGTGCAGTGTAGAACTTACTGGTTTGCTGGGTGAGAGGCAAGAGTGGCTTCGAAAGGTAAAAGATCTCTCCTTGAGGAGAGGACCCAATAAATTGGTCGGTGTGAGGGTTTCCTTGACATTCAGGCCTCACTGACTGTTTTGCATAAAGCAAAGGCTTATGGGAAAAGAGATGAGGAGCTCCACAGCGCACTCCATGAGCTGGAGTTTTGTAGTTTTTAAGATTCTTTGAAGACCTGTGTCTTATGTGTATAAAAAGTTATACAAATATATTTGATTAACCACTAAAAGGTATCGTTGCTGATTTTCAAT